>PVIR01006342.1:0-66615 GCA_004026965.1 Petromus typicus
CTGTACTCAAATATAACTTGAATTTAGATGCTAATGCTCTTTTTTATAAGTAGCTATAATTTACCAAAAATAGAGCATCTGACCTTGATTTAATGTTATAAAAATTTTGAGTATAATCAAATTATTCAGACAAAGAACATATATTTTTAGCAAATTGCTTGAAGCAATTGGCAGCAAAGTTGTGGTTCTACTTTTTTATTTGGTGAATCACCCAGGCTGCCAAAAGGAAAGGTTTTTGAAAGACAGCAAGAGCTTTGAAAGGTTTTTGTGATAAGAGTGATTCTAATGTGACAGCACATGCTGGGGGCTTTTCCTGTCTTCTGGCAATTTTAAGGTGAAGCCCTAGAGCAGGAAGTGTGGTGTTTCACTTCCAGAAAGGGCCATCCAGGAGCCACTGAGAGGTGGAAGTAGTCGCTGGCTGCCATCCACTCTGGGTGCCCCACAGTCCACACAAGAATGAGAGCCAGGTAGAGCACAGTCTTCAGAGCTGCAGCCCAGAGCAAGGTTTCCTACTGTCTACCAGTTCCTTGGAAAATAAGAAGTACTCCAGGAGTCCCAGGCACAGATCTGAACATTCCACAGTGAGGCCGGGCGCTGGGCATCTGGATGCCCTGCTAGACATCTGCGTAGGCAGAGAATAGCTTCACTCACTTTCCGTGTGTATTAAGCAAAATATAGGGAGGAGAGATGGTCAGGCAGGCGGGGGCACTGCTGTGGAACACACTTCTGGTGGCTGGGTGCAGGGGACAGTTTCTTGTCTTGTAGGTGGACACCATGGTAAAACTTTGGTAAGAGAGCTGTAGTCAGGCAGAAGGAGCCCTGGGCTGACCTCACAGGCCAGGAGCTGGGAAGGTTTACCAGAGGTGAATTGGGGTAACTCTACTGGGTGAGGGAAATGTGCCTGAGGAAGCTGCCAGTGAAGGCTCCTAAAAAACTTGTGAGTGCTCCACAAAGTAGTCTAGCACCTACACAGAGCATGTGGGCAGAGAGACCGTAACAGTAGCCAGAGGGAAACAACTTTGCCTTCTATTCTTACCCATCACCCAAAGCAGAGGCAGAGAAGAGGGCAGAAAACAAGAGAACATAGACCACACTGGAACCTCCCCAGTCTGGGGTCCACCTGGCTCTGGGGAGTTGGGGGGAGGGATGTGAGACCTCATGAGTCATGCCAAGTCCAGAAGTCCAGATGACAATGGGCTTTTTGATGTCAGTTTAGTTCCTGAAAGTGACGGAGAAAATATGATGCTCAAAGTGTCTTTAAGGGAAGAAAAAGGAAGATGCTTCTAATGAAGTTTGAAAATGAAAGTTTAGAGAAAAACAAAATCCATATATTATTGTGCTCCTTTAGCTTACATGATTCAATTAATTCCATTATTCCTTTTTTGTCAATATCTTAATAGCCTGAATTTATTCATCTAAAGATCCCCCTTTGAGGCACTAGGGGCTGAACCCAAGACCTTCCCACTGAGCTACATCCAAGCCCATATTAATTTTTATTCTGAGATAGGGTCTTGTTAAGTTGCCCGTGCAGGACTTGACCTTGTGACTCTCCGGCCTCAGCCTCCAAAGTTCTCCCCAGTGTACTCCCAGAAAATGACCTGTGCAGTATTTAGGAGGTCATTCTACCTAATAAACACAAGATATGAATATGCTTGCCTCTTCTCCAGGAAATTTATGAAGCAAAGGAATAATTGTCTCTCTGAGTAACAAATCTTGAGTAACCATCACACTGAAGGTCTGTGCATTGGATTGACCAGCACTGTGAGCGCCTGATTTCCTGTGGCCAAATGAACTCTGACATTTGTTTTAGAAGCAAAGCTGTCTGCCTGTGACAGCCCACATGGAGATGGCAGTTGAGTTCTGGCTACAAGGGCACAGTCTCTTCTCTGGCCCAGACCCCTCAGGAGCCTGACTGGAGACCCCAGGCCCTGGGTGAGCACGCAGCATAATGAGCAGGGTCTGCTCCGTGCAATGAAGCTTCATGTTTTCTGAGTACTGGGCTCCGAGCTCCACAGTAAACACTTTACACAGAGGGCGCCACTTAGGTCTCCCCAGAACCTGATAGGGTGCAGTTTGTTAGGCCCATTTGGGAAAGAAAATGGAGAACAGAGAGAATTTATATAACTCATGTCAGGTCACATGGTGAAGCTGGTATAGAAACCAAAGCCAACAGTCTTCAGAACTAATGCTCTGAAACAGAAAGACTCTTACGTATTTTCCTGCTGTTCCTGAAAATGTGTGACTCTTGGACTGGGGCTAGGATCATTTAAACCCCAGTCACTCAGCAAGCACAAAGCAGTGGGGAGCCACAGCCTGAAAAGTCTTCTCAGTACTGACGGCACATCTGCGTAGTTCGTTCTGTCCCTTCCCTCAACAAAGGACAGACAACACTGATGTACCTCTGTGGTCCAGAGCACCAGGTTGCCCCCTGACCTCGGCAGTCTCCCTCAGTCTTCGTAGGACTGAGACTCAAGCCCAGTACCTGAGCCCCTCACCTGGCCCATTTGCAGTCCACTGGTTGAATGTAAATCCAATAGGAAACCCCCAGAGGGCACCAGAGAACAGAGAAAAGCAGAGCGCTGTTCCCAGGAAGCCTAGTGCCAGGTACAGGAGGAGGCAGGAGGAGAGAGGTGACCAGCTAGAGAGATTACTGCTAGAAAAGAAAAAAAAAAAATTAATAGGGTCGCATCATCCTAGACATTGTGCTCATTCTCTCAAGTCCTACTATGGCCTCTCAGAAAGCTGCAGAAAAGAACCATATTGAAGACTGATGGAAGTTGTCAAACTATTTGCATCAAGTCTGAGAGATGTCTTCCCACAGACAAGGTGGCATGTGCTATCTCTCTGTGTAACCAGACACTTTGTCCCCAAAATAAATGAATGAAAATGTATGGCCTTACTGGCGAGGGAATAGGTGGGCTAAAGCTGTAACAGTCTCCACCCACCCTATTTTCTTCATCTTCAGCTGTGTGTGAGCCTGTGTTTCAGACACAAGATGTACCAGCAGAAACCAGAGATATATGTGCTCTGCGCATCCCTCCCACAGCTGAGGAGCCTGGGACTTACCACAACACCCCAAATCCTACATGTGTGGTTCTGAGATATCTCTGGGGGTGAGTCCCAGCAGCAGGGACAGAAAGTGTTGTTTTCCTGGCTCGTCTTCTGGCTCCATCAAAAGTCCCCTCTGGGTGATCTATCCTGACATTCCTGCAGTCTAATATGATTTTCAGTCATCCTTGCTCATTTCCATTGAGCACTTATCAAAGTAAAATCACCTATTTTCTACTTCTCTTTCTACCTCCCTCCCTGGAGTTAGGGTTGAAGGCAGCAGGACCTTCCGAGGCCTGGCTCCTTCTGCATCTGCTGCTCACTAGCCTGTATGGAATATCATAACAGGCTCAGTGCAGACTGAACATTAGGAGTAATGATGAGTGATAGGCTGGTCCGTTTGTAGTTATGCTGTTTGGTTAAAAAATAAAATTTTGGATCAAAGCCATTGTCAGAGAATCTTCTATCAGCATAAATAACTGATGCCTGGGGGAAGGAAGGATTTTAACCGGAAAAGACTCTAGATGAGCTGAAAGAACACTTTAAAATAAATGATGGAAAGGAGACTGCAGAAGCACCAAAGCCTGGTTGCTGCACAGTTGTGTGTTGCAGTACATGGACATAGGCAGCACAGAGAATGAACAGATACCCGGAGACAAGACTTCATTCAACACTGAGAGGCCCAGAAGGGTCGCTTCTTCTCCACCCAAAGTGCCAAGCCATTAGGGAGACTGGGACAGGACAAAAGCCCTAAAGCTGAGAGTTCTCTGGCTTTTATTTAGAATATCAATTAAGACAAAAAAAGCAGGAGAAAAAGCAGTTGGGGCCAGGAGCTGTCTCAGGGCCAGTTTTTCTTGAGGAAAGGGGGAGAACATAGCCAGATACAACATCCTTTGCAAATCTAAGCTTCTTGTTGTTTAACCATTCGATTTTCGCAGAGGCTGTGTGCTTTTTGCCCCAGTTTACTTATTCTTGTGTGCTTTTTGCCTTGCAGCTTAATTATTTGTGAGCTTTTGCCCCATAGAGCTCATGCACTTTTGCCCTGCAGTTTAATTATTCGACTTATTCATTCACTTCTGGCCAAGTCCCCACTGTCCTGAGTGAAGATAAAGGGTTTGATGGGAATAAGGGTATCCTGGCTCAAAAAGAGCAAACCGAAGAGCCTGGTGCAATGTCCAGTTCATCCTGCTAGCTCATCCACAGTTGCCAACCACTCAGGGCATCTTCTATCTCACCAGACCAGAAGAGAAAGAAAGCCTGCCCTTCTTTCAGAAGTGTGCACCTTACCAATGGCGTTCTCTCTGATGGACTTCCAGGTGAGCTGGAAAGGTGTCCATCACTGCCCCTGGAGAGCTGTCTCAGATGTCCAGATCAGCCGAGTCCTTGTTGTATCACCACATACTTTATCCTCCTGGCCTCATTCCCAGTCCTGGGGGAGTTATAGCCTTTTTTACATCCTTTGGAACAGAAGCATCTTGCAGGCTAAGCTTCAGTGTGTTCCTATCAAGGCTGTCTTCCCAAGCTTTTACATAGTCTTATCCGAATCAAAAGTTATCAGTTAAGGCTGAGGATCTAGCTCATGGTTCTGGTGTCTTCCTTGCAAGCACCAAGTCCCAAATTCAATACCTGGTAACCACATACCACAATTCCGGGCATGGTGACTCACACCCATCAACAATCAGTACCACAAACCACAATGCCAGGCATGGTAGCTCACACCTGTAATCCCAGCACTCAAGAGGCAGAGGCAGGAGGATTTCTGTGAGTTCAAGGCTCACCTGGGCTATATAGTGGTTTCAGGGCCAGCCAGAACTACAAAATAGCGAGACCCTGTCTCAAAAAAATATTATCAGTTAAATGACTGTTGAACACATGAATGATACATTACGTATTAGTGCTACAAGTACTGTGGTGCATCCTTATATACTCTACTTTAAAAAATTTCATCTCATCCCTATATGGTGGATATTTAAATGTCTCCCTATTTTACAGATGGAAACATTGAGAATTAAAAAGGCCAAGCAGTATAATTGAGCAATAATATTTTAAACAGCTTCCCATTTTGAGTGATATTTCATTGAGTGTTGTGAATTATTAAGCAAAATGAAGTCTCTAGCAAAAAAAAAAATCTAAAAGTAAATCCCGTCACCAAAGAGGACTACAGACTCTTGAAATTCAAACCCAGTGGCCTTCTTTGTGCTTGTGCCAAACTGATTATGAATAATGCAGTTTGTGCACTTGTATCAGACTTGAATGAGTGGTTTATTCAATATGTTGAGCTTGGCACAATCTGGAATCAGTCTTCTTTCCTTCCCTCCACTTCTATCAGACATTTAGTTCTGTTGCCTTAATCCATCTTTTAATGGAATCTTGGGCCGACCCCCATCTTCCTACTCATTTTAAATTTGATTATAGGGCATCAAAAAGTATATTCTATTTGTTTAATATTTTGAGAAATATAATAATGACATTGTAAATATATGAAAAATAAATCTCTGTATGTTAGAGATCCAAAGAAGTATACTTTTGTGAAATGTGATAGTACTTGAAGTTCGCTTTGAAATATTCCAGAAAGAGAAAAAGGAAGAGGGAAGAAAATAGAACCAGAAAAATGTTGGTAGGTGTTGAAGAGGGACTTGAAGATTCATTTTAATTTTAATTAATCTTCCCTCAGCTGGTGTGTGCATATTTGAAAATGTCAACATGGAGAGGTTTGCAAATGTCTTGCCTGGTGGAAACAGAACTGGGGCTGCATCTTCAGGTGAGCTCTTGTCCTAGCCTGGCCCTCCCTTTGTCCTAACCTGTACCTATAGGGCAGGAGAGGGCATGGAAAGTCTCCTCCCTGATCCTGATTTTTCTTCTTTCCTCGTCTCCTTCTCTCTCCTTTCTTTCTCTTTCTCTAGTTCTAACATTTCTTTCTCTTCTGGAGCAGAGAGACCTGGAGGAGGAAAGGAAAATACTAGCTTCACCGACCAACCCTGTTAGTGCCCACATCAGCATAGTGGGTTCCCCTAAAGGTCCTTTTATGGGTTCCTCAATGCACCTCCCAAGACATATTATCACCACTGTAGTTCATTGGGCCCAACTGGTGTGCTAGAGTTTGAATGTGGAGGAAAGAGGGAGGACATAGCCAGATACAACATCCTTTGTACCCTATATGGTGATGGTATCATGAGACGTGACGTGATGAGGTCATAGGTGGAGCCCTGTGAATGGATTTGTATTCTTACAAAAGAGGCTCCAGAGATCTGCTTTGCCCTTTTCCCAAGCAAAGTATGCAGCAAGAAGATGCTGTCCTTCAGAAAGAGACCCTTCTGTGGTCCCAGAACATGACATGCCTGGATCTTGGACTCCTGGCCTGTAGGACCATGAGAAGTAATTATCTGTTGTTTAGAAGCCATGCAATTTGTGGAATTTCTGTTACAATGTCTTGATCAAACTTATCCATAGAAGTCTACTGGAGCCCAGCCAGATCTCATCCTTGGCTGGGCAGTATCTTCTGCACTGAGCACACAATCTGTGTTTCTATTCATGTTTATTTATGGTTAAGCAAAATAACTTGAGAAAATTCTGGCACAAAGAACAACATGAACTTCTGAAAGAATAAAAATAGTTGGTGCAACTCTCAATAGTAGAAGAAGTATTCATGTAGTTCATGTAAAAGAAAAGGGGCAGGGATAGAAAATACTAAAATAGCACAAAATAATAAGATAAATAAAACCAAATAATTGATAATATGAAAAGGTAAAGACTTACACACAACTGTAGAGGCACAAAATTGTGCAGGAGGATGGAATAAAAAACTAAGCTTTCTGCTGATTAGAAGAGATAAACCAGGTAACGATAAAAGATGTGAAAAGGGGAAAAAGGCACACTGAAAAAAGTCACCAGAAGAGCAACAACTGATATTGCTATATTCATATCAACAAAGTCATCTATCAGTAAGTATAGAGAATTATTAATAACAGGGAAAGCAAATTCTAAACAATCATCTAGAGTAGAATCAAGATGCATAAGGTTAAATTTAAATTAACTACAAGATGGATGTGGCACATTCATCACTGTATTAGGAAGTTTCACTACCACTTCATAATTGCAAGCCGAATTGACACACTCTCCACCCATTGCATGCACGTGCACGCACACAACACACATGCACACACAAAAGCACACGCACACACATGCATATGCACAACACACAAACTGGAAAATTTGATGTTAGTTTATGAACCAGATTTATTTATTTACTTTTTGTGTCATAAAATTCTTTTTTTTCTTTACTGAGTTTATTGGTACTTTTTATTAATATATTATGATTACTTTCATCATTGAGAATTTGTACCTGTATGCAATATATCTTAATTCTTATTTTTTTCATTATTTTAAGATTAATTTTATTGTGAAATAGGTACATTTTATGTACATTTTTCCTACCCTCCCCTCAAACCACCACCTCCTCATATATAAGCTTTGTTTAGAATTTTTTCTTTTTATCATCAAACTTTTTCTTTCCCTTCTTTGCCTCCCTCACTTTCCCTTTTCCTTTGAATATTTTCTTCCTATTCCATAATCTATCATGCATTTTGGACTTTATTTACACCTTCAGTTTCTCACATTAGATAAATGATGTAGCACTTACACATCTATGTCCTATTTATTTCACTTATGAGTAAAGACAAAGCAAGACCCTGTCTTGGATCTTCATACTGGCCCTGAACTCACTATGTGGCCCAGGATGGCCGCAGATTCTCAGCAGTCCTCCTGCCTCTGCCTTCCAAGTGCTGGGATTACAGACATGAGCCACCACGCCCAGCACTGTGGTATATAGTACCGGAGATCAAACTCGAGACCTTGCACTTGTCAGGCAGACGCCAGAACCACTGAACTAAATTCTCAACCTTTAGTGTTTCTCTTTTAATATTTAGATCGTCAGTCCACTTTGATTTCAGTTTAGTGTATGGTGAAAGAGATAGATCTAACTTTAATCTTCAGCAGGTTGAAACCCAGTTTTTCCAGCACCATTTATTAAAGAGGCTATCTTCCTCCATTGAAGGTATTTGGCTCCTTTGTCAATGACAAAATATAATATATCTGGAGTTGTTTCTGTATTGTCTAATCCATTCCACTGATCTCTGGGTCTGTTTCTTTGCCAGTACCATGCTGTTTTCATCACAGTAGCTTGTAGTTTTGTTTCAAGCTGGGAATTGTGATATCCTCTGCCATAACCTTGTTGCCTAGAATTGCTTTTGCTATTCTAGGTCTTCACTGGTTCCAGATGAATGTTTGGATTACTTTCTCTAGATCTATGAAAAATGCTGCTGCAATTTCAATTGGAATTGCATTGAATAATATTGCACTTTTGGGAGTGCAGCCATTTTGACAGTGTTGGTTCTTCCTTCCCCAGAACAAATGATGTTTTTCCATTTTCTGATTATTATCTTTTGATCTCCTTTATCAAGGTGCTGTAGTTTTCAGAGTAGAGATTTTTCACCTCCTTTATTAGATTAATTCATAGCTATTTCAGTTTTTGGATGCTATTGTGAAAGGAATTGTTTCAATTCCTCTCTCAGTGAGTCTGCTATTCCTGTATAGGAAGACAATTGATTTTTGAGTGTTGACCTTGTATCAAGCTATTCTATTGAATCTGATGGTTAAGTCTAGCAATCTTTTGGTTGAATTTTTGGAATCTTTTATATAGAGTATGATATCATCAGCAAATAATGACAGTTTAATTTCTTCATTTCCTAACTTCATTCATTTTAGTTCTTTCTCTTGTCTAATTGCTATGGCTAATGTTTCCTAAACTATACTAAACAGCACTGGTGATAGTGGACATCCTTGTTTTCTTCTTGATTTTAGCATGAAAGGTTTCAGTTTTTACCCATTTAGTGTGAAAGTGGCTGTTGGTTTTTCATAAGTAGCTTTTATCAGGTTGAGATAAAGACCATGTATTTCAATTATCTGCAGGTTTTTAATAAAAATGGGTGTTGGATTTTGTTAAATGCTTTTTCTGTGTTTGTTGAGATTATTGTATGGTTTTTGTCCTTGAGTCTATTAATATAGTGTATTACATTCATTGATTTATGTATGTTGAACCAACCTTACAACTCTGGGATAGTCCAACTTGGTCAGGGTGTGTGGTTTTGATGACCCTCTGTTTGCCAGAATCTTTTTTGTTTGTTTGTTTGTTTGAGTCAGGGTCTCACTTTGTGGTTCCGGCTGGCCCTGAGCTCAGCCTCCAACTCACATCACAGCAATCCTCCTGCCTCTGCCTCCCGAGTGCTGGGATTACAGGCGTGAGCCACCACGCCCGGCACTGTGGTATGTGGTACTGGTTGCTGCTGGAGTGAGTCTCCACACCCAGTATTGTTATGTGGTTACCAGGGGTCAAACCCAGGTCCTTGTGCTTGCAAGACAGGCGCCGGAACCCCTGAGCTGTATCCTCGGACCCCTGTTTGCCAGAATTTTAATAAGGATTTTTGTATTTATGTTAGTTAGAGAGATTATCCTGTAGTTCTTTTTCTTGGTTGAGTCTTTCTCTCTTTTTGTAATCAAGGTAATGTTTGCTTCCAGGAATGAATTTGGAAGTATTTCTTCTCTTTCAATTTCATTAAAGAGTTTGTGAAGTAGTGGCGTTAGTTCTTCTTTAAATTTTTTGTAGAATTCAGAAGTGAAGCCATCAGGACCAGGACTTTTCTTTGTTGGTAGGTTTTTAATTACGTTTTTAGTTTCACTCATTGATATTGGGGTGTTTACATTTTTATATCTCCACTCAACTTTGGTAGTTATTTGTGTCTAGAAATCTCTCCATTTCTTTTGTATTTTCCATCTTATTGGGATGCACATTCTCAAAATATGTGTAGATTATTCTCAGGATTTCAGCTGGATCTGTTGTGATTTTACCCCTTCACTACAAATTACATGGATTTTTCTTTCTTTTCTTTGATCAGGTTGGCAAAGAATTTGTCAATTTTGTTTATTCTTTAACCAATCATTTGATTTGTTGTTTTTTAAATTGTTCTGTTAGTCTCCATTGCATTAATATCTTCTCTGATCCTTATACTTTCCTATTTTATATGAGGCTTGGGTTTGTCTTGTTCTTTTCTGGGTGCTTGAGGTTTAGCAATAAGATGTTTATTTGGGCTCACTCTGTTTTTCCAGTATGGGCATTCCCTGAGATGAATTACCCTGGTAGAACTGTTTTCATTGTGTCCCATAGCTTTCTGTATGCTATACTGGGATCATCAATTAATTATTTCTTCTTTAATTTCTTCCATGACCCATTGGTTTTCCAGGAGGGTGTTGTTTGATTTCCATGTGTTTGTGAGGTTCTTGGAATTCCTGTTGCTGTTGATCTCCAATTTCAACATGCTATGGTCTAACAGTATACAAGGCATAATTTCAGTTCCTTTGAATTTACTTCAACATGTTCTGTGACTTAGTGTGTGGTCTATTTTGGATAATGACCCATGAGCAGTTCAGAAGAATGTATATTCTGATTTTGTGGGGCAGAATACTCTGTAGACATGCATTAAATCCAAAAGTTTCATTCAGTTCTAATATTTCATTGTTGATGTTTTTGTCCAGTAGATCTGTTTATTTGTGACAGTGGGATATTAAGGTCCCTTACTATTATTGTATTAATGCTTATTTGGCTTTTCATGCCCATTACTATTTGTCTTATACAGCTGGGTACACTAGCAATTGATGGATAAATATTTATGAATGTCATCTTTTCCTCTTGGACTGTTTCCTGTATAAGGATGTAGTGTCTTTCTTTGTCTCTCTTAAATAGTTTTGAATTTAACTTTGTCTGCAAATAAAATAACCACTTTTGCTTTTTTTGTGGATTCCTCTCATGTGGAAAATTGTTTTATATTCTCTTGTTTTTAGACCATGGATTTCTTTTTTAATTACTTGTTTTTCTTCCATACAGTGTGTTGTTGATTCTTATTAATCTAGTCTGCCACTCATTTCTTTAAATTGATGCACTGAGAGCATTAACATTAATGGTTATAACTGATATGTACTGATGTATCCTTGAATTGATATTTTCCTGTTGTTGGCTCTTTTATTCTTTTTTTTCCCCCCTTCCCATTTAGTTCCTTGCTTTACCCAATTGTTTCACACTGTTAGGCCACATGGAGCTGTGATTCTCACTGTCTTTTTCTAGGATATATTTTAGAATTTTTTTGGAATACAAGTTTGATATTCTTGAAGCTTCTAAAGTATTCTTTTTGGGGAGTGTATTATATTTCCCCATGGATTTTGAAAGACAGTTTTGCAGGATACATCAATCTAGGTTGGAAGTTGTTTTCTTTTAGGGTTTGAAATCTTTCATTCCAGGCTGTCCTTGATTTAAATGTTTGCATTGAAAATCTGCTATGATTCTCATAAGCTTTCTTCTGTAGGTTATTTGTTTCTCTGCTCTGTTCTCAATATTTTGTTCTTTTGCTGAGTTTCTGAAATCTTGATTACTACATGTCTAAATGTAGGCTTTTATAGATCACAGCCAGTTGGAATCTGATATACCTCAGTTATCTGTATATTAAATTTTTTCCCCTTCCTTTAAGTTTTCTTCCTTTGCTTTTGTGAATAGTTTTGATCTCTTTTGCACTATCTACTGTTTCTTCATTAACTCCAATCAGTCTTATGTTCTTCTTCTTTGCATTATCTAGGATGCAAAGCTAGCTGCTGGGTTGATTTCTCATGGTTCTTTACTATTTTCAAGAAATTTTTCCTTTCCTAGCTACTGCTTGCAATCCTATCTTCTGTCTGATATTCTGTTGTCACATTTAGTCATTTAACTCCATAAACTTTCAGTGGAGTTTTTAATCTGGAAATCTGTTTGAAGCTGTTTAATGGATTCCATTACTTTCATAGTCTGAGATTTCATCATATTTCTGATCTCTGCTTTAAAGTTATTAACCCTATCTTTCACTATGGACACTATCTCTGTTGTTATCTGAGAAATTACTTATGATTTCTCTTTTACTAGATCCTCTTTTCTTGTCAGCTCAGGGAAACTAGATGTTTGAGTTTCAGGTTGTTACATCTCTGTGTTCTCTAGATTTATCTTTGTTGATCTGAAAATTTGGGTTTGAATACTATTTAAATGTCTTTTCATTTCTATTTTTTTGTTGTTGATGTTTTTGGTTTAATTCACAGGTATTTGCCAAAATAATTTTATTACAAGTATTTTTCTTGCTAATACTCAGAAGCTTTCGGGAATGGTTACTTCATAGGTTATCCTCCTTGAGTCTATAGTAGCCCTTAAGCAATCTCAGTTCTGGCACACCGTAAAAGATTATTCGACAGAATAATCACATCACCTTGGCTAAAGAGATACAGTCATTATTATTTTCAATGTCAAACAGCACAGAAATTGACAAACTGAGGCCAATACTATTGTGACACTGTTAACCTCCTGAGCTAGATTTATTACCACATGCCAAAATATAGAACCCACCACAGCTAATAAGTTACTGTATACAAGCTCTTCATATAGCAGCATTACCCTTTTGGAATAAGACCTGGAAGTAGTTGGGGGATAGAGAGATAAAAAGAAATAAGGACAGAGGACAGAGAAAGATCACACAAATCCTGGAAGGCTGATGAAGACTAAGGGAGAAGAGAGATGAAAGGAACAGAAATAAAGCAGAATAGACTAATAGCAACAGGACAACTAGAGACTGTATTCACCCTCCTGTCATAGTGCAGAAGGAAGGGAGAAGTGAGAAGAACTAGACCAAGCATAGAGCCAACTAACAGCAACAGAGAAATTAGAATCTTTGTTTCCTCTACCATACACAAAGAAGTAATCAAGAAAACACAGTTCAGGACAAGTGGGTATCTCACCAGTAGCAATGGAGGGCCCTGGAGGGGCTCTCACGTCACACAGCTCCCTGCGGTGGCATGGCTCAGTGACAGTTCCCCAGTGCAGTGCCATGCAAAGGCAGGTCCAGTCAGGTTGTTGCAGTTCTCCAGGATGGTGTTGCTCAATGGCAGGTCAATAAATCACATTTAATGGCTGTGTAAGGAGCTAGAAGCTCACAATCCAGCAATGTGATTTTTCTAAAATATACACAGGACAGCAACAAAATCTAGATAAGTCTAAGCCACAATGTAAATCTCAACACATTTAAAGTAATTAAAGTAATTAAAAATAATCATTTTTAATGCAGACAGCATATCTCACCACAGTGCAATTAAAACTCATAAGCAACAACACAATGACAATGAAATAAGTACCTTGTGCTTAGGTTTTAAAAACTCATGAATCAAATAGGAAGAAATGGAAATACAGAAACACATTAGCATTTAATGTGAATAAAAACACTACACATTCCAATGATCTTTTTTAATAACTTTGTCTATAAAACTGTGAAGGAAGGAAAAATAAAAAAATAGATTTGGGGCAATTTTGACAGCTCTCATGGATACTTGATTAAAATACCATGTGCTGCCAGCCAAGTGCATTTTATTATGAATTGATGCACATCAAAGTATGATTTTTACTTCAGTATGGCATCTTTGACATTGGCAACCCTAACATTATGTTAAGCACTGAACTGAGAAACCTTATTGGTGCCTTAAGTTTATACTTCTAGACAGAAAAACTACAAGGAAATAAATCTATGCTGTTTAAGGAACCCAGTTTGTGTTATTTTATATGGCATCCTAATAAGTTAAAAGGTTCCGCAGTCCAAAAGTTTTCTATTTGCTTAGTTATTTGTATCCCATCCAATTTCATACAATGTGACTATTTTTAGAAATACTGAGAAATCTTTAGGTAGATAATCAAGTTTAAAAGAGGTTCTAAGTTTGGGGCCTTAATCCAGTAGGACTGGTATCCCTCTAAAAGGGAGTCTCTAGATCTCTTCCTCCCTTGTCCTTCTTCCTCTCTCCTTTCTTCTTCCTCCTCCTCCCCTACCTTTATGCAGAGGAAAGGCCACAAGAGGACTCTGAGAAATCAAGACAAGAAGAGAGCTCTAATGAGAAGCCATCCCTGCTGGAGTCTTGATCGTGAATCTGGAGCCTGCAAATCTGATACTCAAGCCCAGGCTGTGGAATTTATTTAGGGCAGCCCTGGAAAACAGTTACACTTCTTAAGTAGGCAAAAGGGCTAGATATCCAGGTGGTTCCCATATGTCATCCCACTGAAAAATTAGATATTTTAACGGTCACGTTCTAACAAAGAAAGGAGACACCAAGTGCTTTAATGGACCCTGTCTAATCCTTAGCTCCTTATATCCTTCCAAACTACAGTTACCCTACACCCTCCCTCCCAGATGACTCTGGGGAAGGCAGGGAAATGGCCTTGTCTGGTGACCTGCCTCTTTCTGCTATGCATTTGACTTTCAGCACTAACTGTAACCGGAGAGACTGCAATTGCAGAGGCCCTTGACCTCTGCTCAGTCTTTTGACTCTCAGAATGATCTCAGCGGGACAACTCCTCCTGTTTCCTTTCATGTTGCAGAACACGACCAAGAGCAAGAAAATAAAATCTTGGCTCCTGATGCTATGTGGCTTAGAGTTCAGACAACCCGCCCCGGTCACAGGAAATTGAGACCAAGTCATTTTCTTCCATCTGCTTTATCCCCCTCTGTGCCATTAATTCTGCAGCCGTGGATCCAGCGCACTAGGGCTAACCAGTGTCAGAGCACGGATGATGGCAGGACAAGTGAGCACATGCCACTTTGCTAAAGTGATCATTGCCAAACTAAAGGAGATACAAATTCTTAAATTACTTTCTCAACCTCTAAGCTGTGAGTGTTAGGTGGGAAGTAGAGGGTTTGGTTCTATCTTTTTGATAGAAAACTGTGATAATTTAGGTGTGGTGAAGGTTAAAAGGTGAAAGACTATAGAGAGGAAATAGATATAACAATTCAGGCTTGTCAAAAAAAAAAAAAAGATTTGATATGGGTATTTTAACTTTTACTGCTTGTGTTGTGCTTTCTAGCTAAACTTTCCATTGTCTTTTTTTTTTTTCAAATGAGCTACATTCAATTCAGCAGCTTTACCTCTAATCTTTTCTTTAATACATGATCAAAGTCAGTGCCTTTTTGTGCCCGAGTGCTTGGATTTCAGTGGAAGTTTAATTTCCAGGAAAGAAAAGCAACTTTAGATGTTGAATAAACTTTATTTCATCCCGCGTCCTCCTCATAAGATCACAAATGTGCTATGTTTTTATGTGCTATGTTTCAGCAAATGTAATTAGGCCTGGAAATCAAATTAAAGTATGGAAGACACTTTGAGCCCTGAGACTTTTCCTTTATGCAGATCAGACAGAAAACATGTGTAATTGATGAGAATGCAGATTAAATTACCCTTCAGCAACCACCTTTCATCGTATTTTTTTTCCCCTGTGAAAGCTGAAGAACCACAAGAGAGGTAATGATTGTGTACATAGTTTTCCATAAATGACTTTAAAAAAGTAAAGTTTAATGCAATTTGAATCCAATGATGATAGGAGTCATGAGATGTGATAATGTTTGGACAAAGTGCGCTGACTTCATATGCACAGTCCTATAAGATAGACCATATGGCCGACATAGGTTGAAGATTCATCACTGGTACCTGTGTTTTGTACCCGGCTGGATATGGCCAGCATGCCCACAATAATGTGCTAGTATGTATTTGGTTTCATTTATTTCCTAGATTTACATATATTGAGAAAAGGATGCCACGACAAATAGAAAAGAGGTTAAGAATGCACATGGTGGTGCCCTACATGACGCTCTGCTATCCTTGACTCTCAAGGTCATAGCAGGCGCCTTCTCAGCTTTCTTCCTGCGGAATGTGAGGGAATTTGACGGAGGCACCAGAGGCTGAGCTGCTGAAAATGGTTCATGCTCAGGGACCAGATTCCATCTTTCACATATTCCCACTCTGATCATGAAAGGATGTGGCCAAAGGGAAGTCTTTTACCAGCAGAAGAAAACACACTATATGTATCAGAGAAACATGGTTCTGGCTTCAAGAAATTCCAGCCTCATTCTGTTCAAGGGAAGCCAGATGAGGGAAAGGCCAGCCCAGACATTCTAAGGGCTGACTGCCCACTCCCCAGATGGGTGTAGTGGAGCGCTACTCACTGTGTGTGCACATCAGCATCCTGGACTTGGGATTAGCATCCCCAGAAAGGACCCAGGGAGCCCCTCCCTCCCTCTTTCCATCATCAAACATGCAATGAGAAGACACCATCTGCATTCTAAGAAGAGGTCCTTTTGCAGACATGGCATCTGACAGCACCTTGATCTCTCTTTTCAGCTTCTAGAACCGTGAGCAACCTGAGCTAAGATAATCCGTAAGGAAAGTCTCAGGGGAAAGTGCATTTTGAGTGTGTAGACAAGACTGTAGGAGATCCCTGCTGAGATTCCCAAACTCTGAGAAAGAGAATCACGGAGCGAACAACACTGTCCTCAGCGATTCCTGTGAATCGCCAGGCTCAGTTTAAAAAGCACCCTTCCTGACACAAGGAACATATTGAAGCCCAGAAAGTTGACTAGATATCTTAGGATTTGCACAAGTTGTATAATTTTATTAATTTTAGAAGTCATATGTGTGTATTGTTGAAATATTGGAAATAATTATGTCTCATCTGAACTTGGTCCAAAAATTGTTATTAACCTTTTGGCTTTCCATTTTCTGTTATTTTCATGCATACACACATGTTCAGGAATGCAGAATTTTAAATGTGGTTTTGAACTCAATTTTATTTACATGGTACTTAATTTTTATTGGCATCAATTATTCCAAAATGTGATGGCACTGACAGCATAAATGGTTGTACTGTAATATATTTAACCATTTCTCTATCACTGGGTATTTATATTATTTTCTCTATTATTAGCATTAATGTTTTTCAACATAAATTCAGTTCTGTCTTTGTTGTTTCTTTTACATATTCCCTAAGAGGTGGAACTGGTGGATCAAGTGCTATTATGAAGACTCTTACAGATACAATTTCAAATTTCCCTTCAGAGTGTTTGGATCCATTTACATCCCACAGCTGACAGTCCTGATGCCTGTCATTTAAAAATTATTTTCCCATTAGCTAAATCAGAAAGACAATTGTCCTGTGGTAATGTTCAGCTGTTTAAATATTCATGAAGTTAAATATGTTCTGTGTAGGATTGAGATGTTTATTTGGCTGCTATGGAAAATTTTTAGTATCTTATGTCACTTTTTACATGGTGAAAAAGGGTGTGAGCACAGTGGCTTCTTTTTTGCCTTAGTGTCTGTCCCTTGTGGTCCCTGCCTTGACTTCAGGTCGTGTGGTCCATTGTGAAATCCCCATCATTCCCCTCTGGAACATACACTGACTTCTGCATTTTCTCATGCCACCTGGGGATGCAGTCTCATCCAACTGCATTCACAGCACGTCCTCGTGCGCTCACTGGTGGGCTCCTGACCTCTTGTCCTGCTTCCTCTCTGCTTTCCTCCGTAGAGTGGCTCTGATGCCTTCTTCTAAGTGAACTTTCAAATGGCCTCTTGATCCCTCCCCATTTTCTCCTTTGTGCATTTGCACTCCTGTCTCTCCACCTGGAAGCTCTTCCAGATCTTTGCATGAGATGCTAGAGACACCTTTGACATATCCTCCACTGGTCTTTCTGCAGCCCAGCCCAGTCACTTCTGCATTTCCTTAGCCTGCTTTCTTCATAGCATATTTCAAATGAAAATTACATATCCAAATATATGTGTTTTTAAATTTATTTCTGTGTTTATCATTTATTTCTTCCTTAGTGCAACATTATGAGGGCAGAAATTTTACATTTTATGCCTCAGGAAACATAGGGCACTGCTTGATATTTAAATATTGCGTATTGAAATACGCTATAGATATTTGTAAATAAATGAATGTATATCTGTAGACCTTAAGATGCAGTGTGGCTATATGTTAAATGTTCAATAAACAGCATCAACTGTCACTGTCTTTCATACTCTTAAATATTATTTGTCAGAGTGGACCTGAGATCTTGCTATTTGTCTTTTTATCTTTCCTAGCTCTTAATGTTGTGTTCCTTGATGATAATCCCTTCATTCAAATACAAAAATAAATCCCTGTATCTCAGGGTGCAAATAGCATCTCAGGGTATATTTAAATACACAGATTATTACAGGCACAATCCAGTTTGCAACCGGGAACCCTCATCTTTAATTGGATGAAACCTGTGAGTTGAAGGTGGCCCACAACAGCTTTGCGTGACAATAAGAAGCATGGCTGATGGCCCCCAAGGCAAGCTAACAGAGACTCTTACCTTAGGATGGGTTTTGAGCTTTTATTGCACAGATTGCACAGGAAATCTAATTTTACCATTAATAACTCTTGGCGCCTTGGAATAGCCTTATGCTAAACGCTAGTCATATAATGTAAATGATGCATGAGGGTGTGTTTGAATTCTTAATAAAGACCTGCTGCAAATAAAACCTAGGGCAAAATAAATGGTGTTAACGAATGAGCTGTGTTTCGGGGATGGCAGGCCTTTGTGGCTCATGCTTTTAAAAACGTAATGGCCGAGGTTATGGCAGCTTGTGTGCCTTCCCTTCTCGGCAGAACCTTCTCCACGCATGTGTTAGTGCCGGGGAGTCCTGTAGACGTCTTTTGCTCCCAAAGAAGAGTAGAGTTGTTCACAAGCTGGTGGGGAGGAGGATTGTTACCAAGAACAAGGTATTACCAGGGAGTCTATGGGAGGCAGAGGGGCCCCCATAAGGAGAATGAGCGTGGATGCCAGGGGAGTCCTGCTTGGCAGTTTCCTTGACTGGTCTCCCTTCTCTCGCCAACCCGCCTTCACACGCTCTTTGCTTGGTCTGCAGTGATAATGACGATTCACTGACCCTGGGGCCACATCAGCCAAGGGTGTTCCCTCCTCCCGCCCCTTTCTGCACCAGTGGGGACACGATTCAGATGCCTAAAAACCGGAAGGGAAGAAAAGGGGGTTTGGTCCTCTTCCTCCCGAAGATCATAAACTCCTAACAGATTACTAATAAGTCGCAGCTTCTTTGTCGTTGGCCGTGTCTCTGAAACCACTGTAGTCATGGAACTTTGTTTACTTGTAGAGAAAAGTGCAAATGGGCACCTATAGCAGCATCTGGATGAAAATTCAGAAAATTCATGGGCATATGGCCTCTCCACGGACCCATGAAAGTGTGTGTGTGGGGGGGGTTTCCTTATACCTTGTGAAATAACAATCACTTCAAGCAGAAGAGAACTGAATTATTGTGAGCTTTCTGATAATGAAACAGAATTGAGTGGGCCTGGGGAAGAAAAAAACTCCCTACATTTTCTATTTTGTAAATAAAGCAATATGCCTTGGTCCTTCGAGATTTTCAAAGTAGTGAAGGAGAGATCCGGTGTTTTCTCAGGGTCACTGAAAAAGGGTGATGGTAGAAAAATTATTCAACACTTGGAAATGAAGCCAAAGGATTTGCACATGTTCTTTTGATGTTATGGGGAGGCACTGTTTATAATGCTTTTCCTATGGGTTATTTCACTAGATAACAGAATCCACCTTGATCGTTACCATCTGGTTAGAATCCACACACTCCACAACTACACGGCAACTTGTAGATTTCTGGCTGGTAAAAAGATAATTCCAAAATTACTCTTTTATCACCTGTGAGGCACATTATAGTTTTATACCCATTAGCGAAGTTAGTTCAGCTGTGTGTGTGTGTGTGTGTGTGTGTGTGTGTGTGATACTTAGAATTGAATGCAGAGTTTTTGCAGTGAACTACGTCTCTAGTGATGTATTTTCATTTTTTAAAATTCTAAGACAAGGTATCACTAAGTTGCCCAGGATAGGCTTGAACTTGGAATCCTCCTTCCTCAGCCTCCTAAGTGCTGGGATTACAAGCGTGTGCCACTGTACGCAGCTATTTCGGTGTTTCTGAATTCCATTAATCTTGATTTCTTAAGTTGTGTTTTAAAGCATTTTTTAACCATCCTACTTGTTTCTCACTAATGAATGATTTGAATGACATACTTCACATAAGCTGAATCTTTTGCTTATATGAAAGTCACATTTTCATCTCTTTTGAACTCTGACATTATGGGGTAGCACTGCATCATGATTTTAAAAATGTGTATGTATGTAGTTCTAGCTACTTGGGAGGCTGAGACAAGTGGGTGGCAAGTTCAGGGCCAGTCTGGGCAACTTAATGAGACCCTGCCTCAAAAAAAAAAATGAATAAATAAAAAGAATTGCAGAAGTTGTCTAGAAATTTCTGGTCACAAATATCAGCCACAGGAATTTCTCCCTGATTAGAAATTTTCTTATTTCCCTGAACATTGATGCAGGAGGGAACTCATTACCTAAGCCTGGACTTGCAGTGAGGAATCAGACTGTGTGCCTGACAGGAAGATGAGGATATCTTGAGGGATATCTTGGGTTAACACACCCAATGACAAAGTTGGAATTCAGAAAGGGATTGGAAAACTAAAATGTTGGGTTGGAATAAACCACATGTAACATATAAAAGGGAAAAGTATGTTTTGAGGCTTCACAGCAACTGCAAAATATTGGATTCCCTTGACTCTATTTCCCACATATGAAAATCTATCTGAAGTTAATAAAATACGGAAAGAGAGTTTTGAACAAAAATGCTAATTACAATGAGTAATGAAATACTGGAAACAATCAAACAGTCAACAATATGGGAATAATTAAGTAAATTGTAGTGCATCTAATTCACAGATTTTTCACTAGCAAATTAAAATGGATGTTTATTGTGAAATGTAGCGCATAATACAAAAATGTGCACTACACGCACACACAGCATATTGAATTACTAGAACATGAGCCGCTGGATTACTGTTGCCCACAGAAAAAAGGAAGTGTTACAGCACCCATTAGTTTCCACGCTCCCTCCAAGCCAAAAGGCTCTTATCCCCCAACATAACCATTATCCTGCCTTTTATGATACACACTTCAAAAACTATATGCTTTAGTTTCCTCCTCTATGTGTTTACCCCTGGATGGCATCACTTTGCCTTTTGAATTCTGTAGAAATGGAATTTTTGTGTTTATCTTATTTCCTTACCATATTTTCATTTTTATAGAAAACTGAGAAATAATACTTGTACTGTGACTTTCACCCTGTAAAGCACCGAATGCAGTAGTTTTAGTATGTTGCCATTCATCCATTAGATGTTGAGTCTTTGGCTTGCGTCCACATTTTGGCTAGATCATGCTGTTAGGAAGAGCTGTGTACAAGTTTTGTACACTGATGTATTTGTGTTTCTCTTAGATACATGCTAGAATTGCTAGATCATGTGGTAACTCTGTTGAATCATCAGAGAAGGAGTTGAAAAATATTCCTTCCTTTTCCATTTTCTGGAAGAGTTTCAGCACTGATGTTAATTTTTTAAAATTGAAATCTTTATTGGTACATTACATATACACATCATGATTGCATTCAAGAATGAGAATTTGTACCAGTATATGACACAACTTAATTCTCATTTTTTCCCCATAGCCCTACTCACCCTACCACCCCACCCCCTATATACATAAACTTTGTTTCCTTTCTTTTTTGTTATAATCTCATTATTTTTCCTCCTTCACCCCATTTTGCTTTGAGTATTTTCTATTTCACAATATATAATATACATTCTAGAACTTATTTACATCTTTATTTTCTCATACCAGAGAAAAGATACGATATTTACACATCTGTGACCTATTTATTTCACTTATGAGGATGTCCTTATGTCCATTTAAGTATAAATGATCTGATGTTAATTCTTTAACATTTGTTTGACTTCACCAGTGAAGCATCTTGTCTTTTTTTTAATAAGAACTTCAAATACAATCAATTCAATCCCTTTACTTACAATAAATTTACTTAGATTTTGTATTTATTTTTAAGTCTTGAGTGGGAGTTTCCTCTGTCCAGAAATGTGGTCAGACTGATCTAATTTGGTGGCCTATTTCTGTGAGGTTTGTAGTGAATCCTCTCTTTCACTCCTGAATTTGGCTACCTGAACTCTGTTTCTTTGCGTCTTGGTGAATATAGCTAGAGAATAGTCAGTTTTACCAATTTTTTTTTAATAATTGATTTTTGGTTTTATTGATTTTAAGTATTATTTTCTAGTCCCTGTTTCATTTGTATACAAGCTAATGCTTATTCTGTTTGTCTTCTTGGGAAATGTGTAATTCATTTACATTAAATTAATTACCATAGGTATCGTTTACATTGCCCATTTTACTGCTTCCTATGTTGTGGTTTTTTTTTTTAGTTGTTATAGTAGTTTTTTGTTCCTGCCTTCTTTTGTGCTAGATAGGCATTTTCTATTGTGCTGTTTTAATTCATTTATTTATTTTTCTTTTTTCAAAGCTATTTTTATAGTGACTTGCCCTGGGGAATTACAACTATACAATCAGCATCTTGACTTGTTGCTGTGGCTTGAAGAAGTCCCTCTAAATTTGTGTGTTGGAAACTTCATCCCCAGTGCAACTGGCTTGGGAGGTGGGGCGTGGGAAGAGGTGACTGGGTCCCTGAGTGGACAGCTGCTCTTCTTACAGTGGGATCCACCTATCTCTGTCTAATTTCTTCTCACCTTCCTGTTTTATCTTCATCAACAGTCGGAAGACACAGCCTAAGACCCTTGTCAGATGTGGACCCCTCATTTTTTTACTTCAGCCTTCACAACTCCAAGAAATACATTCCTTTTCATTATAAATGAAGAGTTTGTGTGTTCTGTTACTGTAGGACCAGATGACCTACGATGCTTTAATAATCCAGTTAGGATGAATAACATTGGAATTTTAATGATATGTGGAAATGACTCTAATATTGCCCATTCTTTCTCCCTCTTTTACACTATTATTGCAAAAAGTACACATTTTATTTTACTATTTGTCCCTGAATTTCATATTCACTCATGGACTCATCTTTTAAAGCAGGGAGGAGAAAAAAGCCTCTGCTGAAAAATGGTGTATTATACTCATCTGTATAATTATTTTTTTAATTAAAATCTTTATTGGTACATTACATATACACGTCATGATTGCACTCAACAATGAGAATTTGTACCAGTATATGATACAACTTAATTCTCATTTTTTCACATAGCTACTCACCCTACCACCCCCACCCCCTATATACACAAACTTTGTATAATTATTTTTATTGATACTATTTGTTTTTATTGTCTTTATTTAATAAACAGCTTCCATTTCCCGTGTCCTCTTATATTAGCCAGAAATTTCACATGGGCAAGTTCTATTAGTGACAAACTGCCTCAATTTTTCTGTATCTGTATTTTCTGAAGTTAGTTTTCCTGTACAGAGAGTTCCTGGAATCTCTGGATGGTGATGAGAAACTGGCTCAGGGTCCTTCTGAGATTGCCTCGTGTCTTCTCTCTTGCTGCTCTGTGGTATGCCCGAGTCTTTGCTCACTGGCAGTTTGACCAGGATGTAAAAGGCATTGGAAGGCATCCTATTTGGGTGATGTTGAGCTCTTCAAAGTCTAGAGGAATGGTGTTTCATCAGACTGGTTAGATTTGGGCCCCAAATTCCCCCCAGTATTCTTTTCTGCTCTTCCTGTGCCACCCTCTCCCTCTAGGACTTTAGAGTCCTCAAGCTGGAGCACAGAATTGTCTCCCACAGACCTCAGAAACTTGCTTGGTCTCTGTCTGCCCCTCTTTCTTGCTGACTCTTACATTGGAATGATCTCCATGGATTTATCTTCAACTGTGCCAGTTCTTTGATCTGCAGGCTGGAATATGATGTTGAACATCTTCATAAATGATCTTTTTCAGTTATTGTCCAACATTTTTACTTGATTTCTATGATTTCTAGTTTATAAAATTTATCTCTTTGCTGACAGTATTTATTCAGTAAGACATAATTCTCCTACTTTAGCTTGTCAGACATGATCTCTTCTAGATGTTTGTGGATGAGAGTTTAAAAATTTTTTTTGCAAAGTGCAAACTTCACAAAAAAATGGAGTGGGAAGTACAGAGAGTCCCATATATTGCTACATACTACCTCTTCTAATTTTCCCTCTCATGAACCGCTCGTATTAGAGTGGTCCAGCTGTTATAACTGATGACACAATACTGAGATATTATTGGTACTTGGTGCCCATAATTGACACTTAGCTTCACTCTTGGAGTTCTGACAAATATTTAATGGCATGTCCATGACTGCAGTCTCATTCTGACAGTTCTAATGCCCCAAGGTTTTCCTCTGCTGTGCTTCAGCTGTCCCTTTCCCTCCACTCTGTCCAAACACTGATCATTTTTCTTTTTTCTTTTCCAGAGTGTCATCTAATTGGAACCATACAGCCTGTGGTCATAACTTCTCTAACTTAGCTGTGTGCACCAAAGTCTCTGTCATGTATTTGATTATCTCCCTGGCTCATTCCTTCCTATCACTGAATAACATTCCAGTGTATGGAAGTGACAGAGTTTGTTTATGCATTCACTTATTCTTGGTTGCTCTGGAGTTTTGATAAACATGAATAAAGCTGCTGTAATCATCAGTGAACAGGTTTTGTGTGGACACATGTTTTCAACATCTGGAGGAGTACAGAAGATAGTTATTGCTAGACAGTATGGTAAAAGTCCTATCAGTTTTTAATAACTAACAAAACTGGCTTCAGAAATGTCTGTACCACTTAGCATTCCCACCAGCAGTGAATCAGAGTTCCTGTCACTCTATGTCACCACTAGGATTGGTTATCAACACAGCTTTTTAATGTTGGGCATTCTGATAGATGTATAGTGTGAGCCTCTAATAATGTGATGTTGAGCACCTTTTGTCTTTTCATCCTCTCCATAGTATCCTTAATCAGAGCAGACACTTTTGATTTTGATTATGTGATTCTCTAAGTCTCTTTTTCATGATTCATGCTTTTAGTTTTCACATTCAAAATCACTGGTTTAACTCTCATTAGTCCAACATCTGTACTTCCTCAGGTACAATGTTTGTCTTACTCTGGCTCACCCTTTCTTATTTCTTTGCATATTTTATAATCCTAATGTTTTTGTTGAAAATTGGACAGTTTATTTATTGTGGTACTGAGCTACATCTTCAGACCTTTTTGATCTTTTCTTTTGTGATAGGATTTAGGTAAGTTGCCTGAGCTGGGCTTGAGCTTGTGATCCTCTTACCTCAATCTCTCAGAGTGATTGTTACAGGCCTGTGCCACCACTAGGTTGCTATCAGTGCTGTTGGAGATTTCTGCTACTTTAGACTGGGGTTTTTGGTGTCTTATATGTGGACCTCCTTTTAGAAAGTCTATATTTTTCCCATGTGTGAGCCCTGTAGTCTGTTTAACTGATGTAGTGATCAGACGATGGCTGGGCAGGGCTGTCATTAGATTTTCCTACCTTTGCCAGGGGGCACACATGCTTTACAACTGGTCTCAGCCTTCTCCTACCTCACCTGGAGCCCAGTCAGCTGGGCAAGAGCTCAGGCCTTCTTCACTCTCTCCAGATGTGTGCTCGGCCCTGGACCTGTGCTAGGCCCATTATGTGTGTGGCTTTCCAGATCACAAGACTGTCTCAGAACTTGCCAAGCTACATAGACATCTCACTCCCAGGTTTCCCTTTCAAGGAGTTTAGTTTCCCTTTTTATTATTGTCACAACAACTTTTAATAATATCTGCTGATGTTGTTGTTGTTGACCTCTTCAAATGCTTCTAGGTGAAAGGGTATCAGCACCAGGGAAATCTCTGAGTCAAGTCAATGAAGATGAGTCTGTGTGACACAGGGGGGAGAGAGGATTCCTGGAAGAGGAAACTGTGGGAGGGAGCCTGCCCACATCCTGGTCTCTCTGCCCATGCTGCTGCTGGCCCATCTTCCTCTGTTCTTTCAGGTTGTTGGTCTCAAGAGGACTGTGGAGCCAAGAGGAAGGTGCCAGGGGAAGAAAAATTAAACTGTGATGAAAATCACTCTTTGTGCCAAGACGACGCCATTTTCTGCTTGAATAAATATTCACCTTCGTGAAAGCCTTTGGTTAATTCTAAAGTTTCAAAAAAGTTAATTTTTGTCCATCTTTTGACACTATTCTCATATATTTTTATAGAAAATATTTTCAGAGGTGCTTAGATCACCATTCCATTGATATCTTAATACTATGATTTTAAGGTTTATGAGTGTTGGAGGGCTTTGATTTCACTGTTCAAGCCAACAACCCACCCTTCTAAAGGGGCCAGTGATCCTTCACCTGTAGCTAAGCACTCAGTTACCCAGAAAAGTTTCACTTATCCACCTGTCATGTCAAATGAACCAATAAAACAGTAAGTGACTTAGTGATTGTATTATCCAGGTAGTTTCCACATGAATAAACTCAATAAAACTAATAGTATTGTATGGTTACTCAAAAATAAGGGCCTCTAAAATGTCAAGTCCATCCAGATTCATTATAGAAGGTCATAGTTACCCACTATTAAGGCCTGTCCACCCATGGGGTGGGGAGACCACAAGGACTGCTCAGGTTTCTCTTATGTCGCAAAGTGTATGAGCTGATGAGGAAAGTTAATTATATTAATCACCTAACACTCAGCACAAGCCACTCCAGTCCTGTCAGGGAAAGAACAGCAGTGTCCAGAGTAGCTGTCACCACTTCCAGTTCATCTGTTACAGTGTGAACTCAACTGTTCTTGAATTCTGTAATGAGAACTGGTGTCCCCAGGGAAGGTGGTAAAGGGTCCAGTTACCAAACACCAATTTCCCCTTGGGTTCAAACCATGGATTATACACTTGAGTCTGTCATTTACAGGCTCATTTGGATTGTAATCTCATTTTTATAATCCAATGCACAGTCTGTAGTGAAGATCAAATAAAATATTCATAAAAGAAGCAAAAGCTATTCTAACAGAAGGGCTTATCGTGATGACCTAAAAACACCCATGAATCTGGGTCCGAAGATAATGCTTCTGCAGGAGGTACCCCTTCCACCATGCCTGATGCATCTCACAAGTTCAGATTTAATTGGACCGGGATGTGTCCTGAGAGCCAGGGACTTTTGAAAAGCTCACCAGGTGATTCTATCCCATGGTCAGGGCAGCTTCACCCTGTTAAGAATAGTTAAAAGAGAAGAAAAGTTCAAAACGATGCCTTTCAGATCTCTGTTTATCTCCGTGGCTGCAATCGACAGCTTGAGTTTTGCTTCCAGAAGGCTTAAAAAAAGAAACAAAATCAGTGAATGTGTGAAAATGCCTCTTGAAATAACTCTTAGAGAAGCTTGGATCAACACAAGGGAGGATATAGATGAAAAGACCAGCAGGATTCTTCCACTGCCGTTCTGGTTTTCTCTGCTGCAAATGAAATCATCACTTAACCTACATACAGCTTTTTGAACTCCATTTTAGGATTCTGTTCCCCATAGCCAGTTCTTCCCTTTTTTGTTAAACACCTTAGCAATAACAAATGTGTGACTATACTTCAGTAACAAGAAAGAAAATTCAATTGATATTACTGAGGTTAATACATATATACAGGCGATCATCTGTGACCCCTAACCCCCCCAACCAAGACATTTCTTTCTGAAATGAAAGTATATGAAATGAAAACTCAACAATTCTGCCTTATTTTCTTACTTTCTATTACAGAAGCCATGAACCCTGGGTTGACAGTGCTCAAAGAGTGGTTGATAATTGATTGATCGATCGATTCCATCTAGGATAATCTGATTCTAAAAAAACCCAGAATATTGTACTTTGTTTTACATACTGTCTGTAAATGGAGAGGAAAATGATGGTCTTCTGTAGCATGTGGTTAAACTAGCAAAAGACATATACAGCAACTATAATTAGTATCTGAGGGAGCCAATGTGAAGGAATGAAAATTGGAAGACATTCATATCTCCAATCAAGATGATTGGAGAGTAATATCCAAGAGGAAAGACCAGAAAGGGATTGTATTGAATTTAAAACTTCATAAATATCACATCTCCACTTTTAAGTATATACCTTACAGAAGTTAAATCATCTTTCTTGATTCCATATCTCAGTTTCTCTTTTCTCTGGTGCTATGTTTTTGGTCTTATCCTTTATTTTATTTTTGGTTTAATTTGTAATAACTTCTATATTCTTTAATTTTAGAATTTCTATATAGTTTAAAAGTCACAGTGTTTTTCCACAAAGGATAAATTTGACTGATTTGTAGGAAAATGGATGCACTTTGAAACAATAATATTGAGTGCAATAAGTCAGATACATCAACTTAAATATCACAGTTTCTCTCATATGAGAAACTCAAAATATAAATAAAAAATAAAAGATGGGTAATGAGAAGTAGGGAGATAGATTTGGTTCAGATAGCAATGCATCTAGAGATAAAATGAGGAAGGGGGAAGAGAGGGGGGATCTGAAAAAACTGGAGATAGGTAGTGTACACGTACAACCTTCCCCACAAGGAATTAATCATAATATAATGCGGACATGTACCAATTAAAAAATGAAAATGAAAACAGGTGTATTTTTGAAAGTGTCGGTCACACTTTTTAAATTTTATAAACTTTTGCATCCACTTCCCTGCATTTTCCTCTCACTCTTTTCCACACTAAAACCCCCTCAGGATGACTAGAGTTGTACTACACTGATACATTTTTCAAATGTAAGAATAAAAAATCGAGTGAGGGGATTGACAATTCACACACAAATAGAATAGGTCTTCTATATTTGTGACAGACTCATTACTGCTTCCAAAGTCTTTTTCAAAGTCCTACATGACTCCTAAGTTCTATGAAACTTTATATTATACATCAAATGTATTCTTTTACATTTGTGACTGTGGACTAGATCAAGGATGCTGGGTCATGGGATCAAATCGGTCTGAGTCCCCACTTCTGATTTGGAGGATGTGCGCCCAGGACACTGCTGGGAGGTCCGGAAGCTGGAGAGACAGCAGGATGAGGTGAGTGTACTCTCCAGGTGGAGGAAGCCCCGTTGGCCCTGGAACCAAATACATACTAAGGGGGAGGACCCAGGGAGACAAGCAGGTGCTCCACACCTCCAGCTCACCTAAGGCAAACCCACAGAGCAGTGAAGAAGAACCACTCAAAAGCCGTCCACTTGGATGTTCTACAATGGTAGCAGCAGAAATAATAAAGCAGATGAATGAGGCCCCACAAAAGTCAAAATCAGAAATAATTGCTTAGAGAAGATACACATAACATAGGGGAGCTTAGGAAAATCATGAAAACTATGCATATCCAGCATAGGAAAGAAGTGGAACCTATGGAAAAGATTCAGTCAGATACCCAAAAGGTTAAAACTTCTATTGAAAGTGTATGCAGCAGAATGAACTGAAGTGATGGCAGAATATCAGATCAAGAAGGCAGGATTGCAGTTAACAACCATGAATAGAAACATTTCTTTAAAATAGCAAAGGGTCATCAAAAATAAATCCAAAAGCTACTAGATGATGCGAGAAACCATAAGATTGATGACAGTCAATAAAAGAGCAGCACATTGTGCAAACAATATAAAAATCTGTTCACAGAAGTAATGGCAGAGAACTTCCTAAGCATGAAAAAAGAATTGTACATAAGATAAGTGAGACATATAGGCCTTCTATTAGCCATGATAAAAAATCCACCCCAAGGCATTTACTATTCAAGATTTCAGAAATTTAGCACAAGAACAGACTACTAAAATCTTAAACAAACTACATCATCTATAAGGAAAGCCAATCAGAGAAACAGCAGACTTCTGAACACAAACTTATAAGCAAAGGAGAGTTTGGACTAAAGTATTCCAAGCCCTAATAGAAAAGAACCTCCAAAAGATTGATGTACCCCACAAAAGTATCTGTCAAAATCAGTGGAGAAATAAGATATTTCCATGACAAAGAACACCCGAGGAAATTCATGATCATACACTAACATCCCAAAATGCACTGGAAGACATTTCAGAATGATACAGTGAAGACTATAACTCCATGAACCCTAACAGGATGAATCTACCAAGCAAGACAAGTAATTAAACAGAGGGGAAAGGGAACCAACCATAAAAAAATAAGACAAAGATAAGCCAATATATAGGAATTATAACCATCAATATAACTGATTTTAATTCACCAATCAAAAGAAACAGATTGGCAGAATGGATCAAGGAACAAGATCCAACAATATGCTGCATACAAGAAATGAATTTAACTCAAAAAGAAATTTAGAGCCTAAAAATCAAAGATGGCAAATATGTTCCATCTGACAGGAACCTGGAAAAAAGCAGAGATATCTCTTCCATTTGAAGACAAAGTGGATCTCAAGCCAAAACTCATCAAGAGAGACAAAGAAGGTCACTACATCCTTGTTAAGGGAACAATCCAAGAAAAAGAGATAGTAATTATAAATATATATGCACAGAATGTCAGTATACCCAACCATATAAAAATACATATCAATGGACATTTTAAAAATACGCAAAAGTCCAATTGTAATGGGGGATCACAATACTCCACTGTCACAAATATGTCAATCAGACAAAAAAAAATCAACAAGGAAATGTCAGAATAGAACCAACCTTCAACAAATGGATTTGGTAGATGATTACAGAGTATTCCATCCCATAACATCAGAATACACATTCTTCTCAGCTGCACATGAGAAAATTGACCATATACTAGCTCATAGAACATACATAAGAAAATGCAAAGGAATTGAAATTGTCTCACACATATTATTAGACCATAGTGCAATTAAATTTGAAATTAGTGTCAAAGGAAACAAACCACAAAACTCCATCAATGCATGAAAATTAAATAAAACACTTCTGAACAGCCAGTGTATCACAGATGAAATTAAAAAGTAAATTAGGCATTTTTCTACAATTGAATGATAATGTCAGTGTAACACACTGGGACTCATGGGGTGCAATGAAAGCAGTCCGACAAGAGAAATTTATGGCCATGAATTCTCATAAGAAAAGGAGAGTAAATGCAAGTAGAAAGAGGAGCAAGTCAAGCCCAAAGCTTGTATGGGGGAGGAGTTATAAAAATCAAAGCAATTACAATTAAGGCAATCGAGACTAAGAAAACAGTTCAAAGAATCAATAAATCAAAGAGTTGGTTCTTTGAAAGATTAAATAAAATGGACAAATCCTAAGCCAACCTTAACAAGAAAAGGAAAGAAAAGACTCAAATCCATGCAATTTAGAATGAAAAGTGTCAAATCACAATGGATTTGGCAGAAATTCTGAAGATCATCAATGCCTATGTTGAGAACCTGTATTCTAATAAGATGGAAACAGAGAAGAAAGTGATGGATTCCTAGATTGAATATAAAAATTCTAAATGACTCAATATCAGTCAATGAAATTGAAGATGTAATGAAAAATCTACCAACAAAGAAAATCCCAGAATCACTGCTTGAATTGTACAAGCAATTTAGAGAACTCCTAGTGCTGCTATTTCTCAAACTCTTTAATGAAATAGCAGCAATTTCATCCCTAATTCCTGGAATCAAGCATTACTCATGATAAAAACCAGAGGAGGATCAATCAAACCAAAAGAGAAGTAGAAGCCAATTTCCCTCATCAACATAGATACAAACATCATCAAAACAAATCTGGAGAATAGAATGCAGCAAATCAAGGTTATCCACTCTAACCAACCAGGATTCATCCCAGGACTGCAAGATGGCTCGACATATGCAAAGCAAGAAATGCCATACACCATATTAACAGAGCTAAGGACAAAACTCACAGGATCATCTCAATAGATTCAGAAACAGCCTTTGACAAAGTCCAATACCCATTCGTGATAAAACCCTACAGAAAATTGGAATAGATGGTCTTTATCTTGATTTGATACAAGGCTTCTATGGCAAACCAATAGACAACATCATAATAAATGGTCATAACCTGAAAGTTTTCACTACAAAATCAGGAAATGGACAAGGATGTCCATTGGCACCACTTATTCAGTACAGTTCTGGAAATGTTAGCCAGAGCAATAAGACAAGAGAAAAAAATTAAAAGAATAAAGATAAGAAAGGAATAACTTATATAATCATTACTTGTAGATGACATGATCCTTCGCATTGAAGATCCCAAAAAGTCCATCAAAATACTTCTAGACTTAATAACCAAATCCAGTAGGATAGATGGATACAAAGTCAACACTCAAAAATTCATAGCATTCCTGTGAACAAATAACAAATTCACTGAGAGAGAAGTTAAGGAAACCACACCTTTCACAATAACATCCAAAAAAATTAAATACTGAGGAATCAATCTAATTAAGGAAGCAAAAGACATTTGCAGTGAAAATTACATTACTCTGAAGAAGATCAAAGAGGACATCAGAAAATGGCAAGATATCCCTTGTTCTTAAGTATGAAGGACCAATATAGTGAAAATGTCCATACTTACAAAATTGTTATACAGATTTAATGCAATCTGGATCACAAACCAATAGCATGTCTCATAAAGTTAGAAAAAAAAATTTTTAAATTCATTTGGAACTAGAAGAGAACTACAATAGAAAAAGCAATTTTGGGCAATAAAGACAAGGCAGGGGACATTACATTCTCTGACTTGAACCTTACTACAAAGCTACCATGATAAAAATAGCACTGATAAAACAGCAAAACCAAACCAAAGCAGACCCAAGGATCAACAGAACAGATTAGAGGATGAAGAAACAATGCCAAATACACTCATTCACCTTATATTTGAAAAGGGGCCAAACATCTTCCCTGGGAGAAAGATACTTTCTTCAGTAAATGGTCCTGGGAAAACTGGTTTTCCACATACCAAAGATTAAAACTAAACCCAGATCTCTTACCATGCACTAAACTAAATTTTAAAATGGATCAAAGATCTAAATGTTAAAACAGAAATGCTAAATCTGGTTCTCAAATATAGAATAGGTAGAACTCTTGAATACATAGACGCAGGTAAGGACTTTATGAAGAAGGACTTTATGAGCCCGTGGCGGGCAGAGAGACAGGGATTTATCACAAGGACATCATCACATGTACTCTCCGCTGGGAAAGGAGGATGCTGAACATCACATACGGTTCCTCAGCTCTGACTCCCACAGCGGAGTGACAGGCAGAGGAGGAGGGAGAGGACTCTGTCATAGCAAGAGAAAGGTTCCCTCTGTTTCTCATGGGAGGACATAACTAACTTGGTGAATAATTCATCAGGCTTCAGGGAATCAAAATCTACTACCCAAGGACAAGCAAGAACTTTACCTGGTCCTAAAGGTTAAGGAGGGCTGCCCAGTTGGGGACCCTTATTTTGGAGAATGGAGTGAGTTGGGAACTTGCTGATGGGCCACTTATGGCTGCCCGGTTGGTTTCTGAAGGAAACACAGCACTTAGTTTTATAGCAGACCTTGACTTTGGACTTCAGGTCAGACTGATGTTTGGAATTCTCCACAAAATCTCCTATAGTACAGCTCCTGTGCTCCCTGTGCAGTGTCCTGGCTGGTTCGTGGGACACTGTAGCCTCACTGAACACCGGAGCAGGCTCTGCCTGACTGTCCTTGTGTGCTTCGCTGTCCCGTAGAGTTGCTGATGAGGCTCAGAGCTGAAGTAAAAACTTAGGGGAGACCAAATGTGGAAGTGGGGGTCCACCTTTGGTGCCTTCTGAAGTTCATTCTGTGGGGGTGATGCTAAACCACCTACAGGGCCCTAGCCTAGAAAGATGTGGGAGAGACTCTCATGTCTTTTCCCTTGGAAATCAGTAGAAAGCTTCTATGTTTCTTCTATTTGTTCTTGTGGTTATCTTTAGAATGATAACGTTTAGATCAATTATGTTAATGGATTTTAAAATTTAGGAATGTCAGAAATTTGAAAATTAAATAATTGTATCTCGCAAGAAACCCAGACTTTCTGTTTAAAAATGTTTTATCCACACATATTAACTGTGCGTATTAACGACACTCAGTGTGATATTTCCATGAAGATCTATTGATCAAACCCTACCTGGTCTATTCCATCCTCTCTATTGCTATGACCTAAAAAATCCGATTCTGAATCTTATTCCAAGAACCGAGTGTTTATTTCTCCTCTTTCTTTCTGTAATGATCCTGAACTTTCACAGCTGAAGAGGAGGAGGCCACATAAAAACGAACCCAACAGAGCTCATTATATTAGCATATTTACTATATATATTAGCATATTTAAATACTGACATACACAATGCATTCTCATATGGACAAATGGAAAATTCGGAAGGATAATGCTGCTTGCATCTATGAAACAGAAGCAGAAGGGACAAAGGAGACATCTATTTCTATGCCTAATATGTTTTCAGAATATTTTTAAAACCATGCTTACCTCTTGAAGGTAAGTAATCATTTAAAAGAAGAACACTTAGTTTGTGTTTTTATCTTGTTTGTTGATTTTTGCTTTGAGGGCATCCTTGGTCTTTCCTAGTTTATAACTATAATTTCATGATTTCCTTTGGTTTGTCTTTTGGTTCACGCCCCCCCCCCATTATTAGGAACTGAACTCAGGGCCTATGCACTGAGCTATATATCCCCAGCATTTTATTTTTAATAGTTTTGAAACAGGGTTTCTCAAAGTTTCCCAGGCTTGGCTGGAACTTTTTATCTTTGCTACTTCTGCCTCCCAGTATGCTGAGATTACAGGAGTGTGTCACTACACCTGCCTCATGGTATTCATTTTTGTTTTTATCATTCAGTGATTTCTTGTTTCAGATTCTACCAGCGATTAGACTGAAGCAATATTATTTAACTGACAGAGAGAAAGATCACAATATACATTGGTGAGGAGGAGGAAAAGAGAGAGAGAGAGACAGAGACAGAGACAGAGAGAGGGAAAGAGAGAAAGAGAGAGAGAGAGAGGGAGAGAAATAAGAATACTTTTATTTCATTTGCCCTTCCAAGGACCTTTCCTTAAGTTACATTAGGGAAACAAAGCCATGGCTTGAAATATATATGGAAAAATACATGAAAATACTTTCTGAGCCTAAGGGGCCCTATATCATGGTATTTAAGAGGAGGGTATTTTTCCTGAGGTAGATTTGAAAATATACTATTTTGGGGGTAACCTTTTGCACTGTTGTTAGCATCCAAGGCAATCTCACATGTCCCCCAAATTCCTCAAGAGCCTTTTCAAAGCTATTCCCTTAATTTTTGGCGTCAAGACTAAGATGTAGTCTGCCTGACAGTGTGGTACACATCTAGGAAGAGCAGCAGCCCGAGGACTTAGGCTCAGAGTGTGCAATGGCCACTGTGCTGGGTCCTTGCACACTTGCTGCCTACCTAGAATGTCTTTATGACATCTCTCACACTTCGGATCTAAAATAAAGGTCTTATCGTTCATCATACAGACTTATGTCTCAACCTTTCTGAGGGCAGAGAGTCCATTTCTATATGGTGTCTAATTATCAATTCCAAACAGTGCCTTGAATGGTAAAGAAAGAGTTTTTACCAGGGATATGAAATGGTAAGTAAACAAGTGGGTGGGTCAACAGCAGAAGGTGAGGACCACGATCCCTTTTGTCAAGCAAGACTGAAGTATGAATCGCTGGCACAACTTAACATCCCAGAAGGCAGGATATGCTTCTCCATCATAGTATGTGTAGTTCACCTGGAAGTTTTTCTATTACTTCCTGGTTCATAAATGACTATGTGACTTGCAGCTGAAGGTACATTAGAGCCAAAGAAACAGGTGTTTGGTATTTGATAGCCATTCTCAAGCCATCCTCCTTTTCTGATTAACACTATGATTAATTGAGCAGTTACTACATTTTTTTCCTTAAGCAAGCAGCTAATGAAAAGTATATCACTTAATTAGGAATTGATTTCCACTTAGGCATTTAAAAATGTTGTATTGAGTGCTATTTTTAAATGAAATATATTTCTTCTTTAACAATGAATATATACTTGTTGCCAAAGCAAAACAAACAACAACAGTAGAAAGTGAGCATAAATATGGGAAATATAAGCCTCACTATTGGTTTATCTTCTTCCAGATATCTGTATATGTATGTATTCTGTATGCCCAATATTTAAAAGATAATATATTGGGCCTGCTATTTTTTTTACAAGGTAGTATAATAATAAAAATATCAATGAGCTAGTAGGCTTAATTAGTAAAGAGTGAGGCAACCAGCTGTGATACCGTGGAAACACTGTAGGGAGTTTTAAGTGAGAAAGGTAACGGGCTGAGTGCAGGGCCTACTGGGAGCTCACGACATCAGACATGGTGGGGCTCAGTCCACACGACCAGTTTTCTAGACTCTCGCCCCTGTGCAGAGCCGCTAAGTCAGAATGGAGGGTGATGGTGACAATAGTTTGCTAATTTTTAGTCATTTGCAAGTAGGAAAAAGCTCTCATTGAAAAGTGAATAATAAAGGGCAAGACAAAATTTGTTTTCATGGAGACAAGAGTATGGAGGGAGGGAATTTTTGCTGGAACTATGAATGAATACTAATAACACTTAGCAGCAGAGGTACTGCGGGGTTTCAGCATCACACGAAGTGCCTTCCACACACAACTTCCTTTCTGTTGGATTTGTACAGCGTCTCTTGGAGTGTCATTCATACAAATGGGGTTCATTCTAGTGCGGGAGGGTGGAAAGTGATTGATTATTTTCTTTGTAATTTATTCTAGATTTAAAATTTTAGGGGTTATTTTTAAATCTTATTTTGATATACTCATTAAAAGGATATATAAACACATAAAATTGTGTGTACTGATGCAGCATCATACAGTGTTTTGATTCATGCATAGAGTGTGTGGCAGTTAAATCAGGTTAGACACATGTGTTGCTTCAAATACCATCTCTTCCTAGTGAAAACATTCAAAATCCTCTCTTCCAGTTTTCTGAAATATACAGTATATAATCACTAACTACTGTGCAACAGCACCTCAGAATCTCTCGGTCCTGCCTGACTATAACCTATTATCACCTCCCCTTCACCCCTCCTTTGACTCTTTCAGCAATTCTGTTTTATCTCCATTTTATAAATGAGCACAGGGCCAAGAATTTAGCTTAGTGGTTCCAGCACCTGCCTTGCAAGTGCAAGGGCCCAGGTTCGATCCCTGGTAACCACATACAACAATGCCAGGTGTGGAGACTCAAACCCACCAGCAATCAGTATCATGTACCACAATGCTGGGCCTGGTGGCTCACACCTGTTATTCCAGCACTTGGGAGGCAGAGGCAGGAGGATTGCTTTGAGTTCAAAGCTGAGCTCAGGGCCAGCCTGAACTACAAAAGCAAGGCCCTGTCTCAAAAAAAGAGCACATCTGACTCTCTGTGAGCCTTGGCCAAGAAGCAGCAACTTGGAGTGTGATTGTGTGATTAGCCCTTTTTTGCCCACAGCGGAGCAAAGGGTCAGTAATTGGGGAAATACTACTTGGAAGACTTAAGTAAACGAGAGAGATTGATTCTCTAAAAACAGGGAGATTGATTCTCTAAACACAGATGAGACGAAAGCACAAGAGCAAGCAAGACAACCCTGGCAATGGAGATGAATGAACATCAAACTGGAAACAAACATCTCCCCAGTGCTTTCCTTGGATAGATGATTGAGTTTAAAATTTGAAGGCAGATATATGAGAGTTCAAACCCAACTTCTTCCCATCCTTTTCAGTAAGAATGAAAAGACCTTGACAAGTAAAAAAAATGTTCAACCTTGTATTTATGAATTGAGTGTCTGTCTTGAGAGGGAACACAGCATATTTTAAAAATTCTTTTGCGCACAGCACCCAAGGCAATGCCCATCCAGTAGTGGTTCCTCTGACACAGATTTTTAATTAAAAATTTTACAGAGCTTGCATGCAAAAGTGAAATCAGTCAAAGTGTTCATAGATACATGGAAGGATAAAGAATATGTGGTCTCTGTCTACAGCAAAATATCATTTAACACTAACAGAAAAGGAATTCTGACATGTGACACAACATGGATGAAAGGAACAATGTTAAGTGACATAAGCCTGTCACTTGTGTGAGGTTCCTCATCTAGTCAAGTTCACAGAAACAAGATGGTAGTTTCCAGAGGTGGCAAGAGGGTGATTTAGGGAGTTGTTGTATAATGGGCACAGAGCTTCTGTTTTGCAAGATGTGAGAAAAGTTTCTAGAGATTGAGTTGCTCAACACTAGAATTCACCGTGAAGTTGCCTAAGAAGGCAAATAGTCTTGTTTTGTACACTTTAACACTCTGCAAAGGGAAATTCACCAAGCATAATTAAAACATGTCAAACCTTCCACTGAGTGTTAAATGGCGGAATCATAGCAGGTCCATGTCAGGGAGGGTCCCTTGTTTCCCAGATGAAAGTGTGAAATCTCACGCTACTATCATGGCACCATCACTTTCAATTTGTATGCTTAAAAGTTTATTTTATAGAGTTTGGTACTATCTTCTTTTGTCTGGAGATGTTTGTTTTGATGGTATCTTTGGCTCTGCCACTACTCATGGGCTTTTCATCTTCCCACCTATATCATTGCTTAAGGTTTTCCTTTTGAGCAGCCTATGACTTTGCTCTTTTAAAGGAGCATGTGGGTCAGTTTTGTTTTCTTGCCCAGTCAGAAAAGGTGGCATTTAAAAGAGGATTTTCTGACTAGCGTGGTATGTTCAGAATTAATGTCTGTCATTTTTAATACAGATGCTCCTGATGCTCCATTGCTCTTCTGCTCTGCCCCCCTTGCTAAGGGTCATGTTTCCTTTCCTTTGAACTCTTTAATGATCTGTAATGTTTATGTCTAACATTCATTCTCCCTATGGTTACTAAAACAAAGCCATTTGTAGAATAAAGTATTTTTTACTTTTATTTTATACTATCATCAATAAGAATAAAAACATATACATTGGCTAATCAGTAGTGAAAATAAGAAATGAAGTATTCTTGTACAACTTTTCCCTTTCCAATTTCATAGCTGGGCTTTTTCTGAGGGTTAGATTTTGTAGGTCCAAACTTAAGCTCTACTGCTATTTTTCCTGTGATCTTTAGCAAGTAACCTAATCTCTTTGTGTTTCAGAATCATCTATAAAATAGAAAGAAGATCAACTCTTGCTTCTCAGGGCTCTCATGAAGGTTAAGTGTGATAATGTGTTTTTAACTTTTCATTATACCACTTGGCATAGTGTAAATTGTTATTAAATGTTAGCTATTATTACTGTTATTATAGAATGACTTTTAGTTTTTAAGAATTGTAGTCTTTAAAAGAACATTTAAAATCATCATAACAACAATTACACAAGTAACTCTATGTATAAATGATTGAAACACCCTCAACCTCCACCTTATTGTCCAAACAAACTGGAACCACTGGACATAACATATGGCCAAAGAGAAATTTTTAAGTTGGCAGTTTCTCTGGTATGTACGATGAGAGTTTTGGCACAGGGTAGGGAAATGGGCACAAAGGTGAGATGACCTTGAAGCTGGAAACAAGGTCTGCGATGGCCATCTGCTTGGCACATCATGTCAGTGCATTTACATCTGCTCACCCCCAGCTCCTGACTCTCACTGTTGGGGAAGCTGGAGGTAGCGCCTTCTGCGTTCTGAATTTTGCAGGTCACGCCTTCGCAGGATGGATGGTTGCTTTTATTACCTCCTAGGGAACTTATAATTAGATCCAGAAATTGATTAAATTAAAAGATTTACCTTTTATAGCAAGAATATTTCTATTGATGTTCATTGCCTAGACCTACTATTCTGCTAGAAGTTGCAAACTGGTGAAATTACCTCTTCATTTATTAGTTGAAATAATTTTATGAGAAGAGAAGTTTTCTACCATCAAATATTTGACAGGCCAAATACTTGTGTCTTTCTTTGATTTATCAGTTTTCATAATAAATAGTGATTTCCACAGTATCTTCCAAAGATGACCGGTACCTTTAAAATGTATTATGAATATATAAGTTTAAACATTATGTGGCATGTTTCTGCTATGATTTTGATTTCTAGGAGTGTTTGGAGAGTGGTAGAAGGGAGGTGAGGATGTTAGGGAGACGGGCAGATGTGAGGCTGTTTCTGTCAAGTGTAGCCATGTTCCTATCATTCCAAAGGTGACGAGAAATCCCAGAAGGATTTATACAAGAATGACGTGGAGTAGAATCAGAGTGAACCGCAGGCCAGTTTTGCAGGAATGGAATGGAGAGCAAGGTGTGGTAGTAGGCTGAGAGAGAAGTGGGGATATTGCTGGAAAGTTCTGGCCCTCTTAGGACACCCACCCTCATGAACCACTTTTTCCAAAAGTCTGGTGCTTTAACAGAGCCATGAATAGAACTGTTCACATCTTTACACTGTTAAACAAAGCTGATCAGGAGCAAATCTTGGCTCTCTGTGAGCTTTCTAGTCTCAGCCAGAGACCTCAGACACAGAATCTAGGGTACATTAGCACATTCTACAAGCCTGTGGGGGTTTCAAGAAAGACAGAGTGTACTTTTATTCAGTTTCTAAGTGTATCTTAACAAAAAGGAAACGTGCAAGCTGCACATGCTCTTCTATGGGTGTGTTCAAAGTGGTGTCTGTGAACCACAGTGTCTCTGTGAAGTAGCTGTCATGCCCGCACTGTGGATGAGTGCAGGAATCGAGAGTCAGGGCTGAAACCTTGATAGAATCAGACACAATGAGTAATTTCATGCCTTATCTAGACCATTTTAAAGCTACTATTTATTTCATATTTTAAAATTTTCATCTTTCCGATATGTCACTGTTGATATATTTTCCAAAATAATTGGTTAGTGATAGATTTGAGGTAAACCTGCTTTCTCCCACATATTTTGAGAAACACAGGTATAGAAATCAGTTTGTCTCCTCATTGTACTGAAGTGGGAGTCATTAGTCCATTGTGGACACTAACTTTAAATACTTGGAAATCATTGGGTAAGAAATCCACATATAAAGAAGATCATGCCAATGAATAACAGATAAAATGTAAAAAGCAATTACTTTTGCAATGTAGCAGACATTGACAGTCATTTCTAAGTACTTTTGTGTTTTACATTGCAAATTTGAAATTGTAGAAAAGAAACGTGCCACATATATGGGGTCTGATTGTATCTATTCCACACTCAATTCAGCTTGTTTATTCTTGTGTACACACACACACACACACACACACACACACACACACACACACACACACACAAAATATGTCCATTATCATAAATTATAGATGCAGATGGAAACATCCATTCAGTCTTCCTAATAACTCTTACAAATCTGATACACCCTTGCCTAAGTTTCTAAGAGTACACATGGTATAAACTTTACCATTTTTGGTAATCAGGGTCCTGATTCTTTTGTTTGTATTTTTTTTTATCAGCTCTCAAGAGTCAGAGAGAAGCAAAGCCATAGGCTTTGTTCTTTTGAAAAAGGCCTTTGTTTAGTATGTCACTCTTTTTAAGAAAGTTGGAAGTACTTATTAATAGGCTGGGAAGTTGGTATGCTCCATGAGAAACTGGAAGACTTAGCTGTAGTAGACTAGAGTCATCAGGTTGTCAGTGATAGAAAAATTCATTTTAGGAAAGAAGGAATTGATCAAAACAAACAAAAAATGGTGACAAAATTTCACATTTATTTGAAACTGGAAAAATTAAAAGTGAAAGGTAAGGGAGGAACTGTCTCTGCAGAGTGAGATTGAGATGAGCAAAAGAGAGGAATAATAAAGATAAAATAAAAGTACACCCTAGGGACACACAGCAGGCTGTCATGAAGAAAGTCACAGGAGCAAGCTTTTCATTAAGTCTGGGTTTTCTTATTTTTTCCACACTTCATGGGAAACCATAAGAACCCATACATGGGGCCTTGGAATTATTTGGCACATGTTCTGGGATCTGATCATGCCCCCCTTAGAAATCAGTCTAAATGGTGCTATCTCCCTATCTCATTCCTATCTCACCTCCTAATCCTAAAACCAGGTATAAAATCATCGGTAGACTGTTGAGCATGGTGGCACATGCTTGTAATCTCAGTACTGTAGAAGCTTGGGACAGACGATTGCCACATTTGAGGCCAGCCTAGATAGCATAGTGAGTAAGCATAGTAAGATCTTGTCTTGAAAAAAATATTCATCAGTACATTAATCCACTGGAGATTATCACACTTCCATAATCCAGTCACCTCTCCACCTATGAACACATGAGGTTTTGGAAGCCATCTAGATATGAACCATAACAGATGACAAATAAGCTTCTTTACAATCGCTCAACAGCACGTATAACTTGGAAAATACAAATAAAACAACATTTGGCTGAAACTAGCAGCTTATTAAAAATGTGCAAAATCTAGAGTACTGACAATGCTAAACACCAGCAAGAATGTGGAACATTTTGGGTGGACACAGCCACTGTAGACAATACTTTGATGATGTTTTATAAAACCATATGTGATGCAGAAAATGCACTTCTTGGAATTTACTCAGAGGGGTTAAAAATGTCTGCAGAAAAACTTGCCTCTGACTGTGTTTATTATAGCTTTATTCATAACCACCAAGGCCAGAAAGAAACCAAGGTGTCATGCAGAAGATGAAAAGATAAATCCACTGTGAGTCTTCCATGCCATGAACTCAAGGCTGACAAGAAGTACAGTATGAAGCCACAAAAAGGCATAGAGGATATCTAAACACACATTAGTAAATAAAACAGCTTGGATAACTAAGCAACTTAGGGAAACCCTGTGTCAAATAAGTATAAAATAAAGGGCTAAAGAAGTAGCTCAGTGTGAAAGCCTTAGGTTCAATTCCAGTATCACCACCACCAAAAAAGAAAAAAAAGAACCCAAAGGTAATGAATGAACTTTGAGAGATTATGACATATCAGCATAAGTTCATTAGCTGCAAAATAATGAATCATTGTGGTGGAGGATGTAGACAGGGGAAGATTGTGTGTGTGGGAGCAGAGGATCTAAGGGCCATCTATGTATCTTCTTTTCCTTCTCCTTCTTCTTCTTTTTCTTCTTTCTTCTTCTTCTTCTTCTTCTTCTTCTTCTTCTTCTTCTTCTTCTTCTTCTTCTTCTTCTTCTTCTTTTTCTTCTTCTTCTTTGAGATATGGTTTTGCTTTTGTAGTTCAGGCTGGCCCGGAGCTCAGCCTTGAACTCACAGCGATCCTCCTGCCTCTGCCTCCCAAGTGCTGGGAGTACGGGCATGAGCCACTGCACCCAGAACTGTGGTACGTGGTTCTGATTGCTGGGGGTGTGAGTCTCCACACCTGACATTGTTGTATGTGGTTACCAGGGATTGAACTCAAGCCCTCGCACTTGCAAGGCAGGTGCTGGGACCACTGAGCAAAATCCCTGGCCCCTATGTATCTTCTTAATTTCTCAGGGGACTTAAAAATGCTCTAAAAGTTGATGAAGAGGAGTAAGAAGAAAGAGGAGATGAAACAAGAGGAAGAGAAGATGGTGGAGGAGGAAAATGAATAATCCAAGAAGAAAATTTGAGCAAGAAATAGAAAGCTTTGCAAGTATAATTAACTACCTACTATTACAATTTTTATAAATTCACCAGGTCCAAAAGATTTATAACTAAAAGATTTATAACTAAAGAAATTAAAGAAATGACTCTGATGTCAGACTCTGATGATGTCCCAACACAATAAAGGCCATACACAATAGGCCAACAGCTAGCATCCTACTCAATGGCAAAAGAACGACAGTTTCCTATAAGATCAGGGGCAAGGAAAGAATGTGCCCTCTTGACACTTGTACTCAGCACATAACTGGAAGTCCTAGTGCAGCAATAATTAAGAAAAAGTTATATAAAGCAACCAAAGCAGAAAGGAAAACCTAAAAGAAATATGTTTGTAAATAACTTGACCTTATATAGGAAAAAATCCTATTGGTGCTACCAAAAAAAAAAATAATAATAAAATAAAAACTTAAAAATCTCATAAAATTGAAGCATGAAAAACCAGCACAACAATCAGTTGCCTTCAAGTAGAGGAATGAAGAGTATCTGGAAAGAAAACTAAGAAAACCATACCATTTACGTTAGCATAAAAATATTAGATAGAAATATAACTAAGAAAGTAAAAGGTTTGTATATAGATATCACTGAAAGAAGGATGTAATTGGAAAAAATATATGACATTCATGAGTTGGAAGACTGAATATAGTTAAAATGTGCCTATTTTTAAAAAGCTACATGTTCAATGTTATCTTCACTAAACTATCAATGACATTTTTATAGAAATAGATAATCCTGATATTCATATGGAAATATGAGACAATCAGCAATGCAATCCTGAGACAGAATTGTGGCACCACATGTTCTGATTTCAAACTACGATGCCATGTGAGCCAACAGTGTGTTACCAGTGTGGAAACTGTATAGAAACAGTTTTCCAGACCTGAGGAATGGTATCGTGATGATTGTAAAATTTACAGCAGAATGTATAAATATACCACCTTGCTAATGAGCATTATGATACATGTCTTGTTTACTTGTTGCTGGAACGCAACAGACAACACCCATAAGTTAAAGGAGGAAAGACTTCTTTCAGCTCGGTTTACAGAGGCCTTGGTCCATAGTGGGCTGGCTCTGAGGCAGGGTGGCACAGCAGAGGGGCATGACAGAGGAAGAGGTCCATAACAGGACAGCCAGAAGCAGCTACCATGAGCTTCCCTTTCCTTTTATAATCCAAACAAGGCAACAAGCCTCTTGGTTGGTGCCACATACCCTCAGGGCGGGACTTCTGTCTTTTGGAAATGCATTCGCTCTCACATGGAACTGTGTGTGCTAATCCAATTAGTGTGCTAAACTGATAACTGGACTAATTCAGCTCTACACACCCTACATCCCATTGCCACCAACGAGTGATCCAGGCACCTCCCAAAAGCCCCACCTGTGAACTCATGGGGGACATTCAGCTACAAGCCATAACAATACAATAAAATGAAATATTACAATCATACATAAGAATACATATGAGCCATAAAGACAAGCTGAGCAAATAAAAGACAAGGTGCAGAATATGTATAACATGATAAAATACATAGACTATAAAGCTGAGGAACGAATATATGTAGTGTGCAGAAGGAACCTAGGGAAAAAGGGTGCCTATTAACTTCAGGAGAGAGTAGGGACCCCTCTAGGGAAGGTGAGAACGCAGAGCCTTATGGGTGGGAGTTTGTGGTGCTGCTGGCTGGGGCCCAGGACTGAGTTGGATCATTGAACAGGTTTACTGCGGCTTCTGAATGTTCCTTGTCTTATTTTCCTTCTCCTCAGAACTTTTCTCTGATAAACTAGTTTAACAGGACAATAGAATAAAAGGGAAAACTAGTGGAAGGCAGTATGGGGAAGACTTAATTTTGGCTTTCTATGCTCTTTTAAGTCATAACCTTTTACCAGCAGGAAGTAGTGAAAATCAGAAACAAAAATAGTAAGTAAGCAGTATGACAACATAATAAAAAAGCCCAAACTTAGAAAGAATAGAAATTTAAGAATTCATAAGTTAACTATGGAGAAATTAAAGGGAGCAAAAGAACATTAATCAAGACTTTGAAAAGTAAAGAGAAAAGTAACAACTAAACAAACAAACAAAAAGAGGTAAAACCAGGAGCTTAGAATTCAGTTATCTAATTATGTTAAATTTAAACTAAAAAGGGCAAAGAAGAAAAATTGAAAGAGAAAAATTATTAAAGAGAAGCTTAGAATAGAAATTAATGGATCAAAAACACAAGAGCTGACAGTTTACTCATTCAACTGATATTAGTTTGGATCCTTCTGTGTACCAGGAACTGGGCTCACCATTGGAAATTAAAACTCACTTGAGTCTGAGAGAAGATAAAATGTATGTTCATGTTAAATTGTTAAAGAGTAAATATTAAAAATTATAAAACATTAAAGACCCAAGTGGATACAAATTTTAAATGACAATAAAAAAGAAAGAGGATTATGAAATCCCCAATGCCTAGAAGATTAGAATGGCATAAAATGAATTAAACACTTTTACAAGCAGAGTATCACTCCAACATCAAGGCCAAGTGAGGAGGAGCACAGGCCGAGGGCGGCACGACTAGTGTGTGGCCAGGACCAGTTCTGGCTCTTAGCACCCGGTGTCCTTGCTATGAACAGTTGTTCCTGATCAGGGTCTTGTGATGGTCAGGTAAGAGTACGCAAGGAGGTGTTTAGCACAGTGTTGGCCTAGGCCAGCTCACCACAGCAGTATCTCCTAAAATAAATCAAATTAGGATTAATTTTAGAAACTGCAGAAAGAAGGAGAGGAAAAGTGAGGCTGGACACACAGGAGGCGGCAGAGGCTGGTTTTCCTGCTCGGCCAGGCTTGAGCCCAGCTGACTTTGCTGAAGGGCTGTCCCGCTTCCATGGAGTTTCTGAGAACAGAGTTGACCTCAGAGAGTTATCACTTCTCGTTCTCATTCTTTCCTTTGACCTCATCCAGGCTTGGGCCTCTGGTGTCTACTCCAGATCCTGAATACACAGAGGTGGGAATGAGACTGATAGAAGGCAGACAGCCTTCTCACTGCGCACAAGCCTCTGTTCCCTACATCCCGGAAGCAGCAGTGGCTAAGAATCCCCTTAGTGCTCTTTCGAGCCTGCTGTTCAGAGGGTGGGACAGAATAACAGAGCGGCCATGCTCAGTATACTTAGGCCCCCACAGCCCAGTCACAGCTCTCACTCCATCCACAGCTCTTCCTCTGGGGACTCTTCCTACTGTAGCCCTATGGGCCTCCCCATCAGCCAAGGTGGCTGGTATGCCTGACAGGAATCTCTACAAAATCCAGTGTTTGTAATGCAAATCCATCTTAAACAAGTGAAACAAAGAGCCTGTGTTTCTTCTTCCTATATTTTACTTTTATCTTTACAATTGCCCTGGAAAGCAAAGCTTTATTTTGGGATATAAATAATACTGGATGGTTTGCACACTTGCAGCTGTACATTGCATGGAAAGATGTTAAAAGTGAAATAGACAAAAGTCTGCACGACATCACAGAGAGAAACTGTCAGGGAGAGCTCTGCTGGAAAGTAATATGTTAAGTGATCCTCCAGGCGGGACCGTTGGCAACATAAAGAGTGTTCCGTTTTACCCTCCAGTGGGAGCTGAATTTGCAAGCAAATTTGGCAGAAGAAAAGATTCTAAAGTGCATTCTTAACTCTCCACAGTTTCTTTCATGCAAAATGCCAGTAAAGAAAATTAAAGAATTGGAGGAGCTAAAAAAATGGGAATGAATCCCATTTGCTGTCCACTCCTAGCACAGGGAAACTGAGAAGGCAGCTGTATGTGCGAGCATTGTGAAAAAAAAAAAAAGTCTCCTATTTTTTACTCCTTTCCTTCTTCTCTGTTTTCTTCTTCTTTCCCTTTTAGTCGATGTCATACTTCTCTAGAGAGCAGAGATAATTGTAGGATAGAAATTCTGTACACTACCCATATGATTAGAATTAAAAGGAAATCTCTTGTGTTTGGTGGAAAAAACACCTCAAAGTCCACACCATCATGACTGTATTTTTCTTTTGCCTTCCCCTTGAAATGACCATAAATGAAGAAAGGTTTGTAGCATCATTGAAATTCCAGAAACTCCAAAGATTTCCTATAAACTATGATGATAAAGACATGGCATACAACTGACTTTCAAGAGAAGGCATTTGGTCTGCCTGGGGAAAACTTCCTGCCAAAGTTTCATCCAGTGGACCAAATAAATATGGACACAGCAAGGGAACATTGGCATAGATACTTAAAAAGAGAAATCATCAAGAAATCATCATACAGGATATGCATCACCAGGACCAGATTGAAGGAAGCACCAACCACTGGCAGATGATCATTGATCTGCTTCTATTTCGCAGAAGCCATGGGGAGCAGGTGGATGTACCAGTCTGTCACTTCTAGGGACACCATCACACCTGTATTTTGCTCAGGGCTGAGTTGTTGAAAGCCAGCTCTGAGGCTTCCCCTCCATGCACTCATTTTCACCTACCTTGGTGAACTTGGTGGCCTTCGGTGGCCATATAAGTGCTCTAGGGTGGGGCCAGTTTCCTCCATGGGGTAGAGTACAGAAGGACATCCTTCCTGCTGGGAAATCCATGAGCAATGTGTGAGTCTTGTCAGAAGGACATATTGTTAAGAGATCATCGACACTGCTATTGTGTTCTTACAGAAGAAGGGGCTCCTAGGTCAAGTGGAGACCATGTAATGGGTAAAAGTGACTTAGTTTACTAGTGTGACCCCTTGTTCTAAAACCTACTATTTCTCCATCCCACATTTCTCTGTTGGCTTCTCTTCATCTATTAAGATGAAGAGAATCTGAGTGATGATTCTATTCATCTCATCCAGGGTGAGAGAGTACCTATACATGTGTGTGTGGGTATTGGGGAGGTTGCTTTCCCTGTACCTTTTTGCTTTTCGTTTTTCAAACCTATCTATCCCTTTGTTCTTCTCTTGAGGCTGTGTTTTGATACTCAAAGCCAAATAACAGGTACAATTTTCTTTTATTTTAGATACCCCAGTCCCTTTGCAAAATGATAAACTGAGCATGCCCCAGCTTCTAAACAGAAAAGATTGGAATGAAACACAAAAATATTAAAAATATTATTTCAGCACATTGTGTGATCTCTCTATCTCCTACATTACCTTTCTTCTTTATGATTTGTTGAACATCTGAGTTGCAGTCCTTACCTTGTAATCACTAAGTAAAAGATTACGGTATTGACCAAAGGGGCGCTTCTTGCTGTAGTCAGCAAGAAGACTAGTTAAAGAGAGGCCAATGGCCCCACATGCTTCCTTTCTTTCTCTTCCTTATAGTACAGTTGCCCACTGTCTGGCATGAAGTTTGGCTTAGTGCTGCCAAGAAAGAGATCTCAGTCTGGCTCTCAGAGAGTGGAGAGTAGGGTCTCTAATACCAACTGCATCACTAGGCTCTGTAGTTGATTAACTGAGGGTCACTTTGTGTTGCTAATGGCATAAAAAGAGAACTTGAAGGGAAGATGATACTCTGTTGCTTTTCCTGGAGAAGCTTGCTGTGGCTGGTTTTCAAGATACAGACTCTGCTGTTCTCATTGTCAGAGGGGCTCAGTTCCTTGCTGTCCATGCAGATGGTTCTGATCTTTGCTCTGAGAGTCTCTTCTTGGCTCCAGTGCAGATCCCTCACTCCACAGGCATAGATCCTTCACCTTGCCAGCACAGATGTTCTAGCTTCCACCACTGGCCTTTGGCCTTCCTAGTACAGATCTTTGATATGGACTTGCATGAGACACTGCTATGGCTCTGGGCTTATTGCTGGACTTATGTAGGACATTGCTGTGGGGTCCAGGCCCTTTGCTGTGTCCAAACACTTCCAACAATGGCACAAGGTAAATATTCCCATTCCAAATAAGAGAATAGAATAGAATGGGGCCAAAACAAAGGTTAGCACAGCAAACCTAAGAAGTCCTGTGGTGCCATGTCCAGCACCTGAGGCAGTCTGTGGCAAGATGTGCACTCCAAAGTGCACAGCCAGCTCTGCCCCTATAGCACACTCCTGGCTTCTCCAGCCTTCAGGGGTCTCCTGTTCCTTTAGCCGTATACTTATAGCTTTACAAACTGCCATCTCAGGGGCACATTATCTGGACCTGAGTCTTTCCTCTGCAGTCTGGGTGGAATTCTTCCTGACCTCACAACTCTTTCACCTGCCTGCATTTAAAGCCAGCACCATGTGGATGATGCCCAAGTCTGCCACCTGCAGGAGCAATACAGGCTTCCTCCTCTCTTGGCTGTAGGGCCAAGTGCCTGGATTTCTGAGCACACTGAACCCAATCCCAAGGAAAAAATTCTCTAGGCCTCCACCATCCCAGAGCATGGTGGTCTGGAGCTTTCTTCTCAAAGAAAATTCTTTCACCTTTGTATCCTCAAGGCTACAGAGACTGGAGTCCTGCTATCTCCTGTCATGTCCTCAGGCCATCTTTTCCACTGTCCTGATCCTTCTCAGCAATCATGTTCTCCTGTGCTCTATCTTTGAAGTCTATAGCTTAACTGGATCTTCCTTCTGGCCAAACTCGAAATATGTTATATCTTTCTGTTCGAATCTCAATGTAGATCTGACTAAAAGTCCCCAACAGTAGCCATTTCCCAAACTCAGCATTTGACTGTTATTGAAATTTCTTCTGCAAGATTAATTAGTCTTCCGTGCTTAATTTCAGGCAGTTTCTGGACACCAGCAAAAGGCAGACAAATTTTCTGCCAACGCATAACACACATGATCTGATACAAGACACTGAGACTGAGGAGTTTAACAGCCAGTGCAGTCCTTCTTCCCAGCAGAAATCCTGAGCCTGGTCTTTACCAGCAGCAGCATTTCTATCATATTCTAGTCCTCTGAGCTCTGGCCAGAATCTCACATCAAGTACAGTTCAAGGCATTCCAGGGCTGCTTCTTCAGGCATCATAGAGGAGAAACAACACGGCATGTGCAAGGCAGCAAAAGTAACAAGAGAGTTTAACAACATCTTTCTGCCCCTTTCATCTTATTAAGACTACTTAGGTGGGGCAAAACTCCCACTGTTAATCATAGTGTCCTTGATTTTAGCATTGCACCATGAATCAATTCCAGCTTCCCACTTTCTAGATAAAGTCTATGACCACAGGAGGCTTTAGGGGGTCATCTTTTCCTCCTTTAACTTGGAGTATTCTGTGTCAGCAATGAGAAAAACAGCTAAGAATTTGATGCCAGAGAAGTGGGGTCACTGCTGTGAAGTTACCTGGCCATGTAGCTCAAAAGCTTTGATAATTGGCTTGTGGAAAGAGTTTGGACAATACAGATATGTGTGAAAGTAAAAAGGGAAGCACTTAGTGAAGAATGTTAAAATCAAGAAAAAATAAAAAACTTTCCCAAGAAGGTAATATAATTTCCTCAACACATCCTAAATAAATCTATTCCTAAGTCTTTGTCTAAATATAAAAATATCTAGATGAATTGTTTCAGAAACTGACAGTAAAGGAAAATGAAACTTTATCTCAAGGTAAAATGAATAATCCAGAACAGAATAGCACTGAGAGGACTTGCTCTAAAATATTGAAATCAAAGTTAAAATAATGTAACTACTATGAAACCACCACAGAAATAGACAAAATTAGAATCACAGAAAATTAACCAAGACAATATGTAACCCTTCCAGATGATAAAAATGTGCTTTCAAATTCCTGAGAAAGAGGAAAGATCTCATGGTAAATATTATTAAATAAACTGACTATTTGGAGAAGAAGAAAAAATATATAACTCTAGTTTACCTGTTGTGCCAAATTAGATTCCAAGTATGTCTGAAATTTAATTTTTAAGAATGAAACTAGTAAATTTGATTTTCAAGAATAAAAGTAGTAGATGAAAATGCAAGCTAATTGGGGAAATCCTTTTTGAAAATGCCATCAAAGTTAGAAATGCATTAGACCAATTAAATTACAAATTGTTTTATTGTCAAAAGCATCATGAATAGAAATGAAAAACACATGTAAACTGGCTAAAGAGCCTCTCTCTCTCCCTCTCCTAGAGAGAGAGAGATGGAGGGAGAGAGAGAGAGAGAGGGAGAGAGAGAGAGGCTCTTCCAAATCAGTAAACGTCAGAATACACAATGGGTAACTTGCTGAAGAATTTAAAGGGTAGTGTTTTAAAGCTGAAATACAAAGAAACACAAAAGTATTTGACGAGGACTCAAATAATGGAAACCAAAATAATAGTAATAAAATTTACCTCTAACAAACTGAAAATAATTTGAACATATTCATGGCACTAAGAACAATAGATAATCTCACAATTCCCAGAAGAAATACAAGTTGCTATACAATGTCTCAAACATAGTTTCTCAAATGGCTTTAAGCTTCTATGATTCCTTTGATCTACCAACTTTGCCTCTGAGAAGTTTTCCCAAGGAAATAATTACGTCAAAAGTTAACTATAAGACTATGCTACATAGTGTCTCATACATTTCGAGGAAGACAACAACTGAAAGCAAAAACCATGTAATCATATCTGTTAGACACTTCATAGACTAGCATTAAATTTATTATAGAGTCTTAGTAAAATAAGTGGCATAGCACTATACAAAATAAACGCTCATTTGTCAATATTCTGAGATTTCCAGATATGACTGTAGAAGGATACACATCATACCTCATGTGCTCTGCAGTGTTAATGCCACCTGTTCTAATCACTCTAAGTTAATCCAGAGGACAACTGTAAACTCCAGGATCCCGCAGGGTCTCAGATAAAACTTTCCTAGCGAAAGGTGTCCCTGTCCCAAAGCCAACCTATCTAAGCCTTGCCCTTTTAGGCTTCCTCCCAGCACTTCCCAGCATGTGGAATCATGTCATCTTCTTAACTTGTTAATAAATACACTTAATGTCAGCTCCAGGACCACAAGATGCTGCTCTTGTGCTTCCAACGGGCTTCATGACTGGAAGGACCTAGTCCTACATTTTCTTACTGATCTATAAATGATTTTTACATATTAAGGATCATGACCTATCTATATTGAAGGCTGAGAACATTTTTCTGAGACTGATTAATGATGGTCATTATTTTCAGATTTTTTGAATCACATGGCCTCTGCTACACCTGCTCAGCCCTGTTGTCCTGGTATGAAAGGCACAGTCTGTGTGTATGAAACAGTCCAGCTCAGATCTGGTGAACCTTTATCTTAGTCACAGCTACTGTGGTCCTCTACTCTGCACTGTAAAGCCACTTTCATTTCATTGTTTGACATTTAATTTTTGCTTTGTAGGTATAGACATTTTGATTTTGTATAGTTACTGATGTTAAAGTATTTAGTTTTTCTTTATTTAGAATTAATTTAAAAATTCCCTTCCTCTAAAATATAATTATACTGTGGCATATTCCATGTGGAAATATATCGAATTCTCTCTTTTTAGTCTTTTACTTTATCCTCTGTGGCATACGATTCACATAAAATTTTATCCTATGAAAACAGTCTTATCTGTGCACAGACCTCTGTCAGAAGCTGTACTATAAGAGACTTTTTGGTGTATAATAATGAGAAATGGATGTATTATTAATAAAAAATATGTGAGCAAATAATTCAGAATTATTTTAAATTCAATTAAATATTGACTACAATATATTAAGCAAACAGACAAAGCCAGTGCAACACGTCTTGACAGCATAGGCCTGGAGGGCAGTTCATGCAAATCTCTGGTGCTTAGCATTTGTTGTGTAAGGGAAGACGTGGGTGAATGAATAACAGAAAGGAGAAAATTACAGAGTTTTCTTTCTGACAATATGGCAGCACTCCTAAAATACTGGATTTAAAACCAAACAAAAACCAAAGCACTTTGCTAAGTATGATGCGATGTTAGCAACCCCAGTGACTGGCTTTTGCTCCGGTAGCCATGTGAAACCAAGACCGTGTTCCAGGGAATGTCTGCTCCAAGTGACCTCTGCTCTGAAGCATCTGTAGGTCTAGAATTTCTCCAATTACCAACTGTGTGTGTTGAGGGGAACTAGCCAAAAGACAGAGAAAGAAAAAGAAAAACAATAGAAAGTTGAAATAAAACAGGACAATAGAAGTGAATAAAAATATACCACTAAATACATTAAACCCATCAATACAGTAAACAAAGGATTGTTAACATTGGCCAAAGAATCTACAGCCAACTCCACAGTTAGTAGAAGATACACCTGAGTCCTAACAGGTAAGGAAAGGTTGGAAGTTAAGGGTGAGAAATGTGTACCAGGTAAGTACTATATAAGTTAAGCTTATGTAATTTTATTAGCATCAGACAAAACAGACTTCACAGCAAACACTCGTCCTTAGAGGTAGGGCTGAAAGAAGGTGATGTCTTCTGTTTCTGCTGTAATGGGACAAAGAGGCCCAGTCTGCATTCAGCCCATGGTTTCAGGCCCAGAACACTTTTCTCAGTGTGGAGAGCTCAGGGCCAGTACATAGCTCGGTAGACTGAACAAATCTCAGTTTTTCTGTAAAAAATATAGAAGTTACATATACACAAACAGGAGTTAGGAGGGCTACATTCAATATGGTTGGGGGAGGCCTTAGTGTCTCTGAACACCCATTTCTCAGTCTGGAGAAGGGAAAGACAGACCTCCTTCCCATGTTGCATCCATTTACATTATTGTAAAACAAACAAACAAATAAACCAACCCAAGGCTGGACAATTGTTTAAAGAAAAAGTTCACTTGGCTCATAGTTATGGAGAAACCAGGGTCCACATGGAGTGGGGTTTCATTTGGTCACACAGGACATTTCATAACAAGACAGGCAGTGTGTGTCTATTGATATCCTCTGCCTGCCTTTCCTCTTACAGAGCCATTGGATGCAATCATGATGTATTCTCCAATAGCTTCATTTCATCTTATCTCTTCTCAGAGGTCCCAGCCCTTAGCAGTGGAGTTGTGCAGCCTTCATCCTGTTAATATTCACAAAAGGGATTCAGTTTCAACCCACATGCCCCGGGGATGGACTCAGAGCACACCCAACTGCAGCAATCCCCAAGGCCCAGGTCTTCCCTGGGCAATAGGAGGCACAGAGTTGGTACCAGGCAGGATGTGGCACCAGTCAGACCAGACTACAAACCCAGGCCTTCCACACATTGACTCTAAGGCTTTGACCAGTTACTAATGTATCTGAGCCTAGAGTTTGAGTTCTGCAAAGTGAGATTGTGATGAGACCAGTTTTTGTAAAAACTGATGATCTCAGAGTAAATAACAGCAAAGGGGCCCATGGTTTTTCATGAGAGAAAGTACTTTGCAAGCAGCAATATGCTCATCAAAAACAGGCACTGTAACTTATATGTAGAGGTCCCGTCAAAACCTCGTGTGATCATAGGTGGAGCTTTTGACAGGAGATGGACTACAGAGTGTCACAGCAGACTTGCTGTGAGGGGTGGGACCAGATCACAAGGGGTGGGTGAGTATGAACACCACCTCTCCTCTCCAGGCTCCTCCCTTAACTTTCTCTGCTTCTTGGCCACCAGCATGTGAGCAACTTCCGCCTCCCAGGTCCTTCCACCATGCCACAGACCATACAAGACCTGAAATTTCTAAAACAAGAGTCTTCTCTTTTAAGCTGCAAGTGTGAAGCATTTTCCTAGCCATGAGGAAAGTCACTAAAGCAACAGGGAAACAATGAATAATCACAATTACAATAACCACCAACCCAGGGATCGGGCTCACTCCTGAGGGAATGGAGGTGTGACATTCACTGGTGTGTTGAATCAAAGCTCATGGATGCCAGACTTTGCCTTTCTCTGCACTTGTTTACTCTACCCTCTCCTAACAGTGGCAGGAGAGCCCAGTTTTGGTTTAGTCGTTGGTAGAAAGGGAGAAGAACAAGGAGGAGGGCAAGGCACTGGTGAGCTTGGAGGACATGGTTTTGGACAAGGACCTCCTTTGTGGTGAAGCTCAGAGTTTGTGACTTCTGTCCTGCAGAACCAAGGCGGGGTCCCCACAGTTCTTGTGGGGTTGGAATCTGTGAGTCCTCACCTCTGACTTGGGGAAGAAGGAGAGACAGGACAGACTAGGGGTAATAATGAGGAGAAAAGAATGTTATAGTAATAATAAAAAAGGAAACGAAGCTTATGTATATAGGAGGTGGGGGGTTATGGGGTGGGTAGGGGAGTGGGAAAAATGAGAATCAAGTCATGTCATATACTGGTACAAACTCTCAATGTTGAATGCGATGATGATGTGTATATACAATGTACCAATAAAGATTTGAATGTTTAAAAAAAAGAGAGACAGGGCTGGAGGATTTAGCTTAAGTGTTACTGCACTTGTCTTGGAAGCACAAGAGCCTGAGTTTGATCCCCAGCACCGAAAAAGGAAGAAAGAGGGGATTCCCTCCAATCCAATGAGCTCTCGCTTCACCATGAGTCTGCTGTTTCCAGGTCACATTCCAGCCCCTCTCCCTGCTATGCACGTGCTTCCAGCACGGTGGGCTGCTGCGTCCTACGGCTTCAGAACAGGAGAGAAGATAATTGGGAAATTGTTTTCCTATAAATATTAAATGTAAATAGATGGAAGAGGTAAAAGAAAATGACAGTAATGGACTCTCCAAAGTGCAGATGCTAAAGAGCAGTTACAAATTGTTTTATGTAACATTTTTTTCTTGCCATAGTTTCTGTTTCAAAATTCTTTAAACTTTTTTACAAAATGATAATCATTATTTTAAAAACTAACTGCTTATAAAAAAACAAAGCAATGTATACATTAATAGAACTTGCACTTAAACTTTATCATAAACAAAACAAAAATTTAAAAATTCCCCTAACTCTTTCTAGTAGAGCAAAACATGAGTCAGTGGCCTTTCCTTGGATATTCTCTCAGACTGTACAGCTTTGTCAGAAGGTATATTGTTCATAGTGATCAGAAGTGTTGCAAAATACAGGGATATATTTGAAACTTTTGTTTCAGTCCTAAATTTGCCACCTACCACGTGACCTTGGTCACTTCTCCTATCTGGCTTGACTTTCCTCAACTGTGAAATGAAAAGATTGGATGTGATCAGAAGAGTCCTTCTGGAAGATCTGCACTGCATGTCTACAAATGCCCACTAGGGGACACTCTGCGTATAGTCGACTGTGAGCTCCGACCCAGCAGGTGGGGTGCTCAGTTATTAATCTGGAGGCTTTGTCTCTTTCTCCTTGAGGGGATCACAGGACAAGCAGATGAGGCAGCAGCCCTGTGTGACAACGCGGACCTCTGTACCATCCCTGCCAGCCCTATGAGTACAGAAACAAGAGGGCCTCTGATGCCAGCTGTGCCTTTCCCAGCAGCCTCCTAAGGGTTCCTATGGCCTGGGGACTGAACATGTTCTGGATGCACACTGATGTCTTTGGTGAAAATTCCCTATGCTTGGCTTCATTTACTAGTGATTATTTTCCTTCACTGGCCCTTAAATATGGACAGGGATGTCAATACCACTTCTCCCTCTGATATGATTAGCTCTCCTCACTGCACTTTATAGAACGAGGTCTCAAAGAATGGGAAGAAAGCTGGGTGTCAGCACCTGGGGTACTCGGCCACCTTCCCCCTTGCACCCTAAGGAGCCATCCAAACCTGAGGTTGACAACATAGGTTTCTAGAACCTCAAGACACATGAAAACCCTAGTGTAACCCACACCTCAGTGTGGGCCAGTGAGACTGCACAGACTGCAGAAGTGCTCAGTGGTGGTGCAAAGGGAAAACCCGAACTTCCCACCTCTTCTCACCAAAAATTTTCCTGTGACTGCTAAGAAGTTATTTATTGCCTTCTCTGCTTTGCTGAGACTTTCACACAGAAAGTCATTGACTCTCAGGCCCAGCACTGGGAAGAGCTGCTTCACAGAGAAGACTGGGAGACAGGGCTCTTCCCTAACAGGTTTCAGGAAGAGGAGAAATCCAGAAAACCAATACTGTTTTCCCTCCATGTTAATAAGGGGCAGGGCCAGCATCCCTACACCCCCAAAATCTGCAGGTGATCAAGTCCCTTACATGAAAGGATGCTATTTGTGCAGAACCTGTACACATCTACACACATGTGTTTTCTAATGGAATTAAAATAAGTAACCATTTCTGGGAAGCATTTAATAAAAAGGCAAATCTGTCATGTGCTATATTAGTTATTTTCTTGTTGCTGAGACAAAATATGTAACGCTTACAAGATAAAGAAGGAAAGTTATTTTAGCTCACAGTATGTAAAGGTTTCAGCCCATAGTCAGCTGGGCAGGACTGCACAGCAGAGGGGTAACAGTCCATGGGGTGACAGGCAAGCGAAAGCAAACTTTCTTTCTTATTTACCTTTTTATTTCATCCAGGCTGCTAATCTATTGATTGGTGCCAACCACACCCAGGATGGGTCTTTTTCTTTTTCTTCTTCAGGAGGTCCATCATCCACACCCAGAATTATGCTAAACCATTCAGCAAACTGACCCAGTAGCATTCACCTGGATCCAGTTAGCTCCAAAATCTCCACCTCCACCTGTATGAGGTTCTGGGTAGGGTGGGGGATCTAGATATAAGCTATACTGTGGTAAGAAGTTTCACATTGTTTGGTCCGATTCGATAGTCAACTCTTACATGTACAAATTGTCTACATGAGAACATGGTCCCACATAGAGTTGTCTGAAAGGGTACTTACCTTAACAGATGTGTATGCAGTTTCTGAAGTTTCGTCTGTATGCCATGCATGTTTATTATCATGTTCCATGATAGCAAATTTACCATCTTCATAGAAACCCTTGGACATGAGTCACATTCTCCAAAGCTATAGAATCAGCAAGGCGTGTGTATATGTGTCTGTGTGGGATTTATCTTAAACAGCCAGCTCCCGGGCTATGTAGGTACAAGGCTACAATCTACACAGTGGGCTCCTAGGCTGGAGATGCTAGAAGAGTACAGAATAAGCAGTGCACAGGCTGCCTGCAGTCAGAAATGGCAGAATTCCTTCTTGCTTAAGATTGGAAGGAAGTCAGTTTTAGCTCTACGAAGAACTTTCACAGATTGCATCAGCTCCACCACACTATGGAAAGCAAACTGCTTTATCCAAAGCCCACCATTTAAATGTCAGTTTGACTCAAAGCCACCTTCACAGAAACGCTCAGAATAATTTTGATCAAATCACCTGAGCATCATGCCCAGAGAGATTGGACATCAAATGAGACATTGCTGGTGTGCCCAGGACACATGAAGCCAGGGCTGGTTGTTGGCTCTCTCTAGACTCACTAGGTGTCACTCAGCAGATCCTCAGGTCAGGGTGCAGGGCACAGTGGGGCATGTGCCAATTCTAGACAAGTGCTATCTGAGGTTGTTTCACAGGGCTGGCTAGAGAAAGCTGCGTGAAGAAGAATATTCTACTAGAAAAATAAGGAGACTGAATTATTTTTGTACATTAGGCAGAATTTGAATTTTTTGTACAGTGGTAGATCTTACACTCCAAAATCCCAGAACAACACAGAACAAAAACTCCTCGAGTCTCTTGCACATGTCTGATCTCTTCCAATGTCTCCAATGATGCATTTTTGTCCGTATACTTTTTCAGGTCCTCTCCATTTCCTTACCCATCCATGCACGAGCTACGGCTTGTTACTGTGGTGTGGGAAATCAGAATGCCAGTGCTAGTTCAGATGACATGAACACCATGGAAGTTATGAGTCAAGTTTGTTCATTCTCCTTGGAGAAAAGCCTGCAGCTCTCTATGCTGGTGGTCCATTTCTCAGCCACATCCTGTAGAGGTACAGAGAGGGTAGCTGCATAGAACTTGCAGCCCTGTGGGGAGCTCCTGATGATACTGGAAGGTTGGGGTGTGCTGATCACCAGCTGGGTCATCCATCATGGTTCCCAAGGGCTTCATACTCTGAGAGCCATGGCTTGGACTCTCCTTTCCAGCATGTGGCCACAGAGCCCTCCCCAGTCTTCCCAGGAGAGAACTTCTTGCCTGGCTCAGACTGAGCATGCCCTGTCCCAGGTCTCCCTGCAAAGCCAGGGTTCTCTCCTATAAGCAATTAGACTAAATGACAAATGACAGAAGTTCCAAAACTAGGATCTGAGTGAGACTGCAGAAGTAGAGATAAACAAACCAAGAAGCTCTCAAGGCTCATATTAGTATTAGATGCTGGAAGCAAAGGTAAGCGCCAGGCAAGAGCCTTCTTACATAATTAGTCCCTCTTCCTGAGCACCCTCAGATTTCCATCCACACGCACTGCTCCAGAGGAGAATAATCTGCAACCTCTGCTTCAAGCTCTTTGCATTTCCTTGAATTTGTTTAGTCACCTGTCTTATGGGCAGGGGACTTTCGGTTATCACAACTTCTCATGAAGATTTCTTTTCCAAAATGAATTCAGCAAATGTAGGTCGGGTCCAATTGGTTTGCTTACCCTGGCCCAGCCACTGGGTCCTCATAATAGTTTCCAAGGCAAATGTTTAGCTTGCATGTACGCAAAACATTGAGACACTCATTTGCTTCGAATCTCCAGGGACTGGGAGGCCTACGAAATCAGGAGAGCTTGATTTCAGAATCATTGGCTGTCCAAGGTGTAGAGAGGTTGGGGGGACAATATATCTCCCTAAGCAGACAGCTGGCCACCTTCATTTAAATTCACAGCTCTCTTTCCCTTCCCTGATTTATTTATTTTCCTTCTTTGTGCCCGGTCCCATCTCACACAATATGGAAGTGTCTCTTGTTGCTCTTGTTCATTGTCTTTTCCCCACCCTCATGATCAGATGTCTCCATAAGAGCTACAATTTTTGTTTGTTCTATTCACTGTTGTAACCTCAGACATTCATGCAATGGCTCTTGATAAATATCTTCTAAATAATAAATGAAGGAATAAACTTCAGGGCCTTGGATCATGTCTGCTCCTTGGACCTTACATTGTAAATCTAATCTAACTCTATCTGATCAGAAGCAATTCTGTAACTGTGTTATTTATGCGGCATTAAAAACATAAACTTCCATTGGCCCAGAAATGGTGGGATTATTAGGCTTTCTCAGAAGGAAACATTTATTTAATACCTATTCAGAAGGCACAAGGAATGTTCAGGCCCTGAGGGTGCCTGAGATATCAGACTCCAGACTGTTGTGGTCTCCTAATGCACTGCATTAAGTACTGTTGTTATCAGCCCATTGTACAGGTGAGGAGGTGAGGCTCAGACTGGCTGAGGTCAAGCTGCAAAATTTCTTTTGGAAATTCTCTTGTTTGACTGAAAGGCCTTGATCCTCTCTGGGTGAAGCAGTCCCTAGGCACACAGAGACAGGTAAGAGAGGCCATGGGAGGCCTGACTGGAGAAGTCAGTCTGTGGTGGTGGAGACAGGAGCCTGGTTTCTCAGCCAGGACATCATGGAACCTTGAACCACCCACTGCAGGACGTGAGAAGTAGAGATCTCTCCACTGCAGTTCAGATCTAAAACGTCCCCCAAAGTCTCATGAGCTTGGGAGGAGACTGGTTCATCAGCAGTTTAATCCACTGGAGAGTCTGATAGCTGAGCAGGCTGCAAGAGGCGGGGCCTCGTTCTAAGAGGAGGGTCAGTGGAGCTGTGACCTGGCTCTTCCCTCCTTGCTGCCTCCTAGGTGCCCTGGTGTGAGCAGGGAGCAGCTCTCCTCCACCAGGCCCTTCTGCCATCTTCTTGTCTTGGAACCTGCTGACCCTTGGCTGAAACAAATACAACTGGGACCCAAAACAACTTTTCCTTTAAATCTTATGTGCCTGGCATTTTGTCCCAGAAATGGCAAAGCTGACTGCTACACCTGCCTTCATCAGGGCATTTTCTCCAGGTTCCAGGATAATCACCCTGACATTCGCCAGTGAGGCCATAAGGCCATAAAACCCCCAAGCCTACTTGTTAGGGCTATGGCTCAATGAGGCTGGAGGGAAGCATACAGTGAGTGCCGTGGCTTGGGTGCAGTTTGAGTTTGGGGAGCTTGGTCCTCACTGTGGCATGGCTATGGGGGGACAGGAAGTTGCTGGCCATCATTCATTGGGTCTGCTGTGGCTCAGAACTCTAACTAGAATAGGAGATAATTGGTTTGGCAGGGGCCTTATATGGCTTGAAAAAGGGTCCTCTATGCTGCACCGGAAATGTGAGTCACAACATGGACTATGGCCTCTGTAGGAAGCCCCTGAGCAGGGAAATGACCTGATTAAATCTGGCTTCCCAGGGGTCAACAGGCCCTCTATGTGCACTAGACCCTGCACCTCACAGGTACAATGAAGAGGAATGATTCCTGCAAAAGCAGCTCACCTCCAGCAGCCTGTACTGGGATACTGGACCACAGGGAGCAGTCTGGCCACGTGGGATCCCAGCAGATCCTAGCAGGATCCTGAGGGGAACATTCTTTATATCACCTCATTGCAATCCCCCCCCCTCGGGTCCCCTCCAGCCACCACAGTCTTTCTCAGTCTCTGTTCTCAGCAGTTCCTCTTCCTTCTCCATACTTCCTCTTCCCCAGCCAATGGCTTTGCACCCAGTCAGATCACTGCCTTGCCCAGGCTTCCCCCAAAAACGTTCACATGCACATACACCAACAAACAAGCTTATACAAGCTCACATACACATACATACACATACACATGCTCATACACAGAGACATTGGGTTGACTTTGGAGGAGTTTTGGGGACAAACACATCTATATGACAGAAACTCAAATGACCGTGACTGTGTGTGGGTGTAGCTTCTCCCCATTTTCCTGGCATTTTAGACTTTGGGAACCGGCCTCCTCCCCATGGATCCTCCTTGCCTTCTCTCTCCCATTTTCCACACTCTCCTTTGCTCCTCCCTGGCCTGCTCCATCAATCCTGATTCCTATTCATCTTGAATGCAGTTAAGATCAGCTTTGTCTGCTTATCTGACTGGACTCTGATCCTCAGGGCCTCAAACTCCACCCCGGAAAGACGCTGGGGGCCATGGCAGCTCCCGAATTTCTTCCTTCCCTTCTGTTGACTTAGTAAGATCTGTTCCCTCTGTGTCTCTACTGGTCTAGCAGAGTGTGGAGACAGCTCTGCAGAGCTGCATGTTCACTTTTTCCCCAGCTGTGCATTCAGGGACACAGAGTTGGTACCTACAATTGGTTGTGGAAGGTATACTTACACCATAGGAAATGGTAAAGTCTACCTTTTATTCTACATGCTTTATATGAAAAACTATATTTGAGATATTTCTAGACATCTACTTATGCCCATCTTTTTGTTTGTTTGTTTTTGTTTTTTTTGAGACAGGGTCTCACTTTATAGTTCAGCCTGGCCCTGAGCTCAGCCTCAAACTCACATCATAGCAATCCTCCTGCCTCTGCCTCCCGAGTGCTGGGATTGCAGGCGTGAGCCACCATGCCTGGCACTGTGGTATGTGGTACTGATTGCTGCTGGGGTGTAAGTCTCCACGCCCAGTATGGTATATGGTTACCAGGGATCGAACCCAGGCCCTTGCGATTGCAAGACAGGCGCCAGAACCACTGAGCTAAATCCCCGGCCCTACTTATGCCCATCTTTACTAACTTACTTAGAGTCAATGATAAAGTCAGAGTCACTGGGTCTCAGGTTGTTTAGACTTTCTACACTTTAGGAAATGGCCAAGTCTACATATTATGAAGCAGCAGAGAGTACACTCCAGGATCTTCCAACTTCAAGATCTGACTGTTAAATACTCACTATGGTACTGACTTGTTCATGGTTCATTTAATCAGATGTGATAGTTTCTAATAAAACTGAACCATAATACTGTTTTAAACCTACTTTCTAGGTGAACAATTTTTCATGTCACTTATGTTTCCATTGAATATAGTTAACATGGAGCTCAGCATGGTTTATTTAATCTCCTACACTAGACATTTAGATATTGCCAGGATTTTTATATGAAAAATTGCAATGGTGGGCTGGGGAGTTAGCTCAGTGGTTCCGGCACCTGTCTTGCAAGCACAAGGACCCGGGTTTGACCCCCGGTAACCACATACCATACTGGGCGTGGAGACTCATGCTCAGCGGCAACCAGTACCATACACCACAGTGCTGGGCGTGGTGGCTCATGCCTGTCATCCCAGCACTTGGGAGGCAGAGGCAGGAGGATTGCTGTGATGTGAGTTTGAGGCTGAGCTCAGGGCCAGCCTGAACCACAAAGTGAGACACTGTCTCAAAAAACAAAAAAAAAAAAAAAAAAGAAAAGAAAAGAAAAGAAAAATTGCAATGGCGATATTCCTAGACATCTACTTATGCCTATCTTTACTTATTTACTTAGAGTCGGTGACAAATCCAGAGTTACTGGATCTTGAATTGTTCAGACTTTCAGAGTTCTTGATCCACACTGCCAAGCCGAACACAGGAAGTCAAAAGCCATTCGTATGTTCACAACCAGCAGACAGCCATATCCAATTCTCCACACTCTCTCTCCAAGTACAGCATAGTCCCACTCAAAATTCCAAAGGACAAATTGCACTAAGTAAAACTGAACTTACCTGAAAAGTAAGTACATAGGTACGTCCATGACAAATCTGACCTTGCTGGACTCTCATTACCAGAATTCCTCATTCTGAACAGCTGATCGTAACAGAAATCCTAAAATTTAGACTCATGTGTATGCGTGTATCCACTCATGTCCGTAGCTGCACCAAACCTTGTATATACTGTAGGTGACATCGTGGGCTTATGGGGCAAAGCTGGAACAGTTCAGAAATAAGTTCAGGATGATAATGTAAGAGGGAGACAAAAGCAAAGTCTCTTCTCACCTTTCAACATAACAAATGAATATAATTAAAGTTTTGACAAAAACTTAAGACATAGGTGAATTTTCATGGTTAGGCAGCAGAAAAGGCCATGTTAAGCATGACATTAAAGACAGGTTAAAAACAAAATGATTGACAGGTCTGTATTTCATAAACATTTAGACAGCTATAAAATAATCTCTGAACAGTTGAAAAATTAAAAATGTACTTATAAAATGAATGATGGTGGTTCAGTATTTTTAATAAAAATCTATAAATTAATACAGATAGTGTAAAATATTGCAAATAACAGCTATGGCAAGTCTGCAAATGAAAAGATGACATCTCATATATTTATAAATGAGAATATGTGTTTTAAATGTGTAACTATTTTTATTATTATTTTATTTTATTTTTATTTTTGCAAATATTTATGTTCAATTATTTTAATTCTCATATCTTTCACATAAAGTACATTTTTTTAATAAATATGATTCACTACAACTTCAAGCTGCTATAATTTCTGGAAATCTGATCATCAATTTGAATTTTTAAGAAATTTTGAAAATATTTTGCATGTATAATTTCTATATATGAATTCTATAATTTAATTCTATTGAATTAGAAATTTATTTTTATGCTATAATGTGTGCATTTAATTTTATTAAAAATTTAATAATTTAAAAATAATATATTTGCAATTTTTCTGACATTTTTATAATCTATATCAATAGATACTCATTTCCTTATTCTACACAACTTATTAAGAGCTTTGCTAAATTATAAGGCTTTAATTATTACTGCTTTAGAGAGTATTTTTATATTTAGTAATATTAGTTACTTCTAATTGTTATTATATTAGATATATATCTATATTACTCTTAATTAGATGTTACTCCTTTTCATATGTCCATATTTGTTTTCCTAAACCAATTTTGCAAATTCCCAAAAGACCTTGATAGGAGTGTAGACATATGTGAAGATGTAAAGGCTGACTCACATGTGCATCTTTAGTGTATTTGTCAGCTGAGTGGATGGTTCAATAAGAAGGAACAGATTAGAATTCCAAGAACACAGGAGGTATTCATCTAGTCATGTTCCAGGAAGGATCAAGGATGTGACATCTGGATGCATTCGATGGTTTCTGCATCAGGAATAAAGGAAGTGAGCAAGGAGGGAACAGGTGAACGGCTGCCAGAGCAGGGAGTTCAGGGGCCAACCTCAGAGTCACAGTCCAGGGTACTAGCAGAAGAGTGGCATAGCAGACTCTGGGGACACTTCTGGAGGAAGTGGTATCCAAAGAGGGAAATGTCAGAAGTAGAAGTGCTTGGGGGACAGAGTGAGAAAACAGTCTTTCTTTCTTCTTCTTTTGTTTTGCAAAGAATCCACACATAAAGGGGCTGGCAAGCACCTAGCAGTATCAGAGAAAAGCTAGAAATCATTCTATGGGGAGTTGATGAGGCCTTGATTTTACACTCATATTATTTTAATAATGCATATGCTTGCTGCCCTCTAAGAACAACAATTCCTCATTTCTAGCTGAAACATATGAGTGCTGCTTGCTGCACGCCATTTTCTGATAGATCTCAGGCTTCTAATGAACACAGCCCCAAGGAAGATGTAGGGCAGGTGCTAGGGCTGGAACTCTACAAAGAAAGATGGAGAAAAAGAGGTCAGGAGAGAGGGGAGAGGAAGGGGCAGCAATAACAGGCTCTGAGTCTCACTTCCAGAATCTGTGCAGAAACATAAAGACAGACATTTCTGTAACATCCTTCTAAAATGAGCGGGAAGTTGTTACTACTTGAAGTTGATGAAACAAAGAGGACAGATCCGCAGAGATCTGAGCCCCTCTCCAAAGAGAAAGTTTGCTGTAATAATCAAGTCTCCAGCAGTCTCCTGGGTCTACATAGTCTTACAGAAAGGGGCCGTTATTTAAATAAAACAGACTATCATCATTGAGACAAGATGTTTTACTAGTTCAATTGCTTCTACTGCCCCCACTGAATTTAATCAGTTTATTTGTACGTGTTGACAGAGTCCCAGGAAAGAGCTCTAGCCATCCATCAGCGCAGCCTCATCTCAGGATAAAAGCCAGTTTCAGCTCCTGGCTCTCTGCCCGGGAAGGAAATGTGACTCCCAGCTCCAGGGAAGGTGTGCTTCGTCCAGCAACAGGATCAGTGCTGGAGCTTGTTGTGCCGAGTTGGCAGGATGGAAGACGGTCTGTGGAGGGACTAGGTTTGGAGATGAAAGAGCTGGTGGTCAAGCGACTGGAGACAGAAGAATGTGATGCGGCTTGGTCAGCCTCCCTGCCATGGGGTGCCCTGTGGCACTGTGCCCAAACCAATGATGACGGAAAACGGCCAAAGGCACCAGCAGTCCAACTCTCACCCGGCCTGGCTTGTGTGTGCACACCAGAGAATAGGGACACTCACCTCCATCTCGACAGGGAAGCAAGAAAAAGCCCCTGTGAAATACCTTTATTCAGGCTTTTAGCATGTCTGCAACATTAAACGTGTGCTCCCGAAATCTGATTTGGAAGTTTAATCTTTCATGATG
>PVIR01006343.1:0-66506 GCA_004026965.1 Petromus typicus
AAGGGCCCGGGTTCGATTCCCCGGTAACCACATAACAATACTGGGTGTGGAGACTCACACCCAGCAGCAACCAGTACCACATACCACAGTGCCGGGCGTGGTGGCTCACACCTGTAATCCCAGCACTCGGGAGGCAGAGGCAGGAGGATTGTGATGTGAGTTTGAGGCTGAGCTCAGGGCCAGCCTGAACCACAAAAAGTGAGACCCTGTCTCAAAAAAACCTAAAAAAAAAAATAATAAAATGTAGTTCAAAACACAAATTAAGAATCATTTATCATTTTGTAACAACTGTCTTTCCTGAAATACATAGGAAAGATGTTAAATGAGTACGATTCTTTCCTTCTGATTTACAATTGCCAAGACACCAGAGTTCTTGCTGGGTGAGTAGAATTCACTAAAGAAGCGACATTTTATACCATTTGCCTCACACTTTACAGCTACCGATTGTGGAGAACCCACAAATCCAAGGTGATATATAAACTTGGAGCTGGAGAAAAGGGAAGTAGAATTCTGGCCCTCAAGAGCTTCTAACCTAGCTGAGGAAGAGCAAAACAAATCCCCATTATGGAGTGCAATCATGATGTGTATATTTAATGTACCAATAAAGGAAAAAAAAAGGCAAAAGATATTTCAGAAGAAAAATGGTAGCCCTGGGTTGTGCGAACTAAGAACCAAAGCAGAGGTGTGATTATTCTCCAGGACATGCAAGAATAAAATTTTTCCTTTTGCTTATTGTACCCTCCCACTTGAATCTGTTATATATTTTTGTAGTCTCTTTTTAAATCTACTTTGACATCCTGATCCTTCCTATGTAATCAGAAGTTTGGATATTTACTCCCAAGACCCTGGGAATAAATCTTGGTGCAGTACATGCAAGGGAAAATTTAGCCCATAATTTCAATGAAAATCCTCATGTTCTCCAACTGCACAATATCATAGAAAATGGTAATTGATTTGGGAACAATAAAATCAGTACAGAATTTCTCCACCTTGACACTACTGATGTGGGGCCACTAGATGACCTGCTCTGCGGGGGGGTGGGGAGCTACCCAAGGCATTGTGGGTCCTGAGCAGCAGACTTGACCTTCCCCTGTTTGCTTCCAGTAGTACCCATGGCATTTAAGGCAAAACAAAAGTGTATCTAAACATTTTCTAATGTTCCTGGAGAAGGGAGGGAAGCAAATTACCTCTGATTAGGAAATATTGTAGTAAAATGATCAATTATCCCTCAGAAAATGAGATATCTATATATTTTTATAGAAAAGATCATTGTCAGCTTAAGAATGAAGTAAAAGTTTTAAGAAATTTTGACCATACAAAATAACCCTAAAATGATAGCAGCTGAATCTTTTATTAGATTGAATATTTATAACAATGCTATTACAGTCTAGACCAAATATAGTTCCCAAATAGATCCCTCCAGAAGGCTCATGTGCTCAGAAGTGGAGCTTCTGAATGGTGATTACATCAGGAGGAACAACTTCATCCATGGATTAATCCATAGCCAAATGTGCTGTTAGGATGTCAGGCCTGGTGAGAAGAAGGAGGTCCCTGGGGTGAGCCTTTGTGTAAATACACTGTAACTCCTCCTGCTCTCTCTGATTCCTGATGGCCATGAACAGGGCAGTTTCGTCTGTCATGCTCCTCCTCCAAAACATTTCTGAGTTGGAGCAGCTTACCATCAACTGACCCCTCCACAACTGTGAGCCCAAATAAGCCTTTTCTCTTTAGAAAGTAGAATGTTTTGTCCCAGCGACAGAAAAGATGAATAATGCAAGTGTCTACAACCTCTTTATAGAGGCTTCTATAAGGAAGCCCATCTACTGCTTAAATTGAACCTGGACTCATAGAATGACAACCCCTCCATGAAGCCAAGTGGACCATAAACCCTGATTCCTGAGCCCCATGATGTCTTTTAGTCCAACCAGTTGTCGATCTTCTTTAAGAAAAATAAAATCATCTCTTCTGAAGGGAAAGGGAGAAATTGTCTTGGGCCCATATAGGAAGCTGTGATCATTAGGTTTAGATACCATTTTAATTCAAAAGTTTCTGGCTGCAAGTAACAGAAAAGTGACCACCTTGACTCACACGGGCAGGGGTCATTCTCATATTCAAAGTTGATCAGCTATGGGCCATCCAGAACTGGTACAGCTAACTGCCTGAGGACGTCACTAGAGACCCATCTGCCAAGATATTCTTATTTTACCATCTGCCCCTTTAGTTCATAGGCGTTCACCCTCATTTTATTACTTTCTATCACCCCAAAGACTGCACCATCACAGCCCTCAAATCTATATTCCACTAAAGAAGAGGAAATGGAAAGAGATGAAAACATACTTCCAGTGATGTCCCGCTGGCCAGCACTGTTTCATATGATCTTTTTCTACCAAAGAGCTTTGAAATTGGAGGTTTCATATTCAGAATGAAGGGCAGGAAATGAAAATCAGCTCACCCAACATACAGTCTTCATACAACTTGGAAATTTCCTCACCTTGATTATCTGCCATTATTTTCTCCCAACCATGTTGAGAAAGTTTTTGCTAAGAAATTTAGAACCTCTGAAAATGATCCTTAAGAGTCAAAAACTCTGCTAGCATTTGCTCATGGCACCTACCATGTAAAAGGGAATGACATACTGTTTTATTCTCTATCAGACTGACATTTTTCTGTACCCATGAAGTTGACTCCATCAACTTGGTGAAAACCACTAATACAACCAGTACTTTGCGTGAAAGTGGCCATTATTTGCTTCTCTAGTGAACTTCCTCCTACTGCCATGATGAGGCCGACTCAAAAGTCAAGCAGCTGAGAAAGGCTCTTCTTTTTCATTTTAGGGCATCCACTGTGCTCCTGAGCCAAAGCCTCGATTTTCACTCAGCAAGGGAATGCCCAGGTGTTTTAGGCCACTCCTCACTCAGGCACTGAGAAGCTCCCTGATTGCTCAGGCTGGACAGTTATCTGATAAGATTTATCTTGTTTGGCCCTGTGTTTGTGAAAGATTAGTGGGAAGAGCCCTCAGTCTAGGTCCTCTCTGTCCTTCTATACCCACTCTGGCTCTTTCACAGATCCACGCACTGATGTCTTCCTCCTCCTACCTTGTGCTGGCCCTGCTCTCTCCAGCTCCTGGACTGCACCACAAAACAGTCCCCAGGTGGGTCACCAAATCAGCTCCATCACAAGGTGATTATAAAGCATACACGTGACAATACAGGCAAAATGTTTAGCAGGATGTCAGGCATATAGCAGGTGCTCAAAAAAATATTCATTGAACAATCTAGTCCGGGGGAAATTTGATAAGCAAACATCTATCTTTATGTTTCTGCCATGACAAGGTAAAAGGACCCGATCACCGGAAAACTCAGTATATGACTTGTTCATTCTCCAGTTAAACTTTAGAATTATTTTCTGCTGAAATAATTTTCTTTCTGTAGGAAATCTATTGGATGTTGTTTCATTCTGGCAAGAAATTGAGCACACAATTGGAGTAAACTGTGACTCTGAAGACAGACCACAATTCATGAATTTTTGACCACAGTTTCTTCCTAAGACCAGGACCCAAACTGGGTGGTCACCAATGGCATAACACATTTTAGTAATACAAAATGCATGCCTGCAGCTCATGATGTTGTGGGATTTGCTCCTGCAGTTGTGGTAATGCCAGGTAATTGCCTGGTACATATTAGAATTTACAGCCATTCCCCTAAGACAGCTAAGAGAGTAATCAAATGTTCTTGTGTCAGCACATAAAACAAATGCCTGGAGGATCTGAAAGCAATCTCCTCTCCTATGGTACATTATTGTGCAATTCCCTGGTTGCCTCCAGTATAGGACTTTTGAGATATTGTTAATTCTAGGGAAAGAACTGCAACTTTAACTCCAAAGAAGGCACACCCAAGACCTCAGCAAAACTGGCAGGTCTCCCTCTCCTTGGCCACAGGATCTCTCGATGCTGGGCTTTCACACACTGTAGATGGAATTCATTCTCTTGGTTCCTAGACCATTCTTTTCCCAACTGACTTAACTGTAATTACTCTTGGAGAGATGCCTCTATTTATAACGTCGAGGGCACCCACTCTACGTGAAACTCTGAAGTCTCATCTGACTCTGTGGCTGAATCCATAAAATTAGGAAATCAGGTACATTTTGCTCTTTTAATCTTAGAATGGGTATGATTAAGTGCCTGACTCCTGCTTTACTATCGAACAATTTAACATTGAGATTATTTTGTAAATAATAAAATATAGTCATCTAAGGTATTATTATTATTGTATGAAAAAGTAAGCCCAAGGTAAAAGACATAGAATAAGCCATGAGTAATTATGTTCTAGTTATTAAGAAAAAGACTCTTGATAGGTTATGCAAAGATTCCTTCTAATGGTTCCTGATTGCCCAAGGGTGAAGCTACCTCATATGTGAGTGTTTAGAATGATACTGGAGATGGTCATAAAGCAAGGATAGCACTGATTTCTTCTCAAAATGTGTATAAGAATGAGATAACAATTTTGGACTCCTGAGGAAGACAATATAAAAGTTGATAGCGTCTTCTTTAGGTGGAAGATGAGAGTACTGCATAGTTTTTTCCCTGTCAGACTCCTAAGATACTTCGGCCTCTTTTCTGTCTCCAGCTTCCAGTCCCGGATCCTTATCATTACAGTGCAACCCATTTCAGGGGGACCCAGAGCCTACTATCCCCAAACTTGCTGGGTGGTACCCAGGAACTGAAAACACCAGTCTTCTAGCACAGTTGTACATCTGGTCCTGTTAGTCAGACTCGGTCTTTTTAATTCTGGCTCCTTGGCCTGCTGAGCACTGTCGGATATTCCAGCCTGTGTTTCCCCTCCTACTGCACCATGCTTAGAAAATCATGTCTCACGATGCAGCTTCCTTATGCCCCACATCAATCACTATCCAACAAAGTCAGTCCTAAAATATTGTAAATGTCTCTTTCTCAGCCACATTATGAATATGAATGCATGAGTTCTGCATGGGAAAAAAAGAGCAAATATTTTACATCAATGAGTAAGAGACCAATGAAATGGACAAGTTAGTGGTGTTCATGAAGAAAAATGACCAAAACTTTATCTATCACTATTTTATGGTGATATCTTAGTCTTTTCAGGATGCTACAGCAGAAGCTCCATAGACTAGGTAATTTATTTGGGGTGACTGTGTGTGCATTCATGAATGTAAATTTCTCCCATAGAACTGTTGTCATTGTGTCCTGCAGATGTTGGTATGTTATGCTTAGTCATTTGATTTAAGAATTTTTTTATTTTAATTTTTATTAATATATGCTTACAGTAAAAAATTACATTTTTAACAGGGAGTTGATGTGTGTACATAATACTTCTTAATTCTTTTTTCACCCTTTGCCTTCTCTTTCCCCTCCTCTCCCTCCATCTCGTGGTCCCTTTCCCAGATTTTTTCTGTGAACTATTGATTACTCAATAATATATTATTTTATCTTTATATGTGCCCATGGTGTCTGTGGCTGCTTTTGCTGTTGATTTCTAGCTTCATCCAATTCAATTATATGCAAGAGATTCTTTCAATTCTTTTGTATTTATTTAAGTATACTTTATGGTCTAAGAGAGGATCGATTTTGGAAAAACATTTGTGTGCTATAGTGAAAAATGCACATTCTGTTGTCTGAGACACTGAACATATCTCGTAGGTCTGTCTGATCAGGGCAGAATTAAACTCTGATACTTGTCCATTCATTTCTTGTCTTACAGATCCATCAAAACAGAGAAAGGTATTGAAGTCCTCCACTATGACTGTACTGGTGTCTATTTGTCATTTTAATTCCAGTAATTTTATTTTACAAAGTTGGATGTGCCAATATCTAATGCATAGATATTTATAATTGTTATCTCTTCCTTTTGAATTGTTTTATCAGTGCCTATTGGCCTTCTTTGCCACTTTGGGTCACTTTTGGCTTGAAGTCTGTTGCATCTAAATAAGACAACCACTCCTGCCTCTTTTGAGGGCCCTATTCATTTCCCACTCTTTTGGTTTCAGTCTATTTACTTCCTGTAGGATGAGGTGTTTTTCTTATAGGCAATATATAATTTCACTTTGTTTTTTGGTCCAACCTGCCAGTCTGTGCCTTTTGATTGGGGGGTTGAGACAACTGAAGTTAACAGTGCTTTATTTTTCCACTGCTGATTTCTTCGTCTGACTTTTTTAAACTACTTTGTCAGTTACATGCATACTTCACAATAGACTCTTTGGGACTGTGACCTCCTTGTCTCTGTCTAGGATTCTTGTAATATCTTCTGTGTTCCTGGTTTAGTGCCCATGTGCTTCTTAGGCTTTCTTTGTCATGGGAAGTCTCTGCTTCTCTCGCTCTTGAAAGCTAATTTTGCAGAATATAAAAGTTGGTGGCAATATCCAGAAATAGAAACAATGAAAGAAAACAATGGTTTTCTCTTAGAGTTTAAAAAACTGAACTCAGTGTTCCCCTGAACTTTAAAGTCTGTGGTAAGAAATTCACAATTATTCTGATGAGCTTGCCTTTATAGGTAACTCACTGTTTCTCTCTAAAAACTTTCAATATTCTCTCTTTTTGTTGAATTTTTGGAAGCTTCATTATGATGTATCTTTTATGCTCGAATATTCCCCTCATTATGGTCAGAGTAGTATTTCTAAGTGCTGACACTTTCTATCACTCATTAATCAATCTTTGAAACCCTCTACAAGCATGACCTTGGAATTCTTCTAAACATGTTGTACATGGAGAAATTTAATGTGATTTTAGTGTAGACTCAGACTACATTTAGGTTCATGAAACAAACTGTAGGGCAACCACTGAAACTTTTTAAAAGTCTTATAAGTGAGAAGTTAATAAAGGAGATAAAAAAGGATCACAAAACTGCTCAATTAAATGAAGAGAAGACAGGAAAATGAACCCAAAAATAAATGTGAAAAATAGAAACTAGTTAGCACTATAATAGATTTTAACCCAAATATATCAAATATCACTTTAAATATGAATGATGATTAATGAATGCAATATGATGAACTATTTGTAATAAACAGCCTTGAAGGTTTTGACTAGTAAACTCATCATTGAACTAAATAGGCAACACACGTAGTTAATAGAGGAAACGCAAAGTTGAGAAAGAAAGAACAAATTATTGAAAACATCTCAGTCACATTCTTTCTAAATTTATGACAAGAAAATCAAGTCTAAGAACTCAGCCTGTTTTTCAGGATCTTGTGGCACCATTTGAGCCAGTCAAAGGGAAAGATGAATTCTGTGTCCACTGCGCAGGGAGAACACGCTCGTCCTTACAGAGAACAAGGGACCCATGTCACGGTCCAGGACGAAATGTATTTCCCAACAACAAAACACCATTCATTTAACTCGCACTGCCTGCTTTGGGATTTCCTGTCTGCTCCTTTCTCGAGAGCTGCTGTCTTCCTGATCTGCAGTCCTCTCATCTCTTGTTCCTCCACCACTTCCCTAGTCCTTTGTCAGCAAGTCCATCTTTCTCTCCTCTCTCTTCTTCTTTCCTCTACTTTCATGTCAGAAAGAAATTTCTAGCTGAACTTGGCAAATGGTTCCTAGGTAATTATCTTTGCAAAGGGATATAGCGCGGTGCTGACGTACCCACCCGGGACAGCGCCCTATTCCACGCACTATGCCGGCACAAACACACTGGTTTGCCTGGCTCTGCACCTGAAGGGGAAGCAAACTTCATGCTTCAGCTCTGGCTTCTCACAGCCATAACTTAAAGTAATGACAGTTACAGGTTTGGGTGGCAGGAAAGTAAATTTAAAATAAGAATGAGAACAATCTTTTATCAGTTGTGACAGATCTTGAGGTCTTTGTTGAAAGTAATTTTGAAAGAGCTTCAAAAACCGTAAAAACATAACTAGTTCTTAGTTTTTAAAAATCTTTGTATGTTATATATTGTGAAATAGAAAATGCTCAAAGTAAAATAGGGTGAAGGGGGAAAAATAATGAGATTATAACAAAAAAGAAAGGAAACAGGGCTGGGGATTTAGCTCAGTGGTTCCGGAGCCTGTCTTGCAAGTGCTAGGACCCGGGTTGATCCCCAGTAACCACATAACAATACTGGGTGTGGAGACTCACGCCCAGCAGCAACCGGTACCACATACCGCAATGCCGGGTGTGGTGGCTCACGCCTGTCATCCCAGCACGCGGAAGGCAGAGGCAGGAGGATTGCTGTGATGTGAGTTGGAGGCTGAGCTCAGGGCCAGCCTTCACCACAAAGCGAGACCCTGTCTCAAAAAACCTTAAAAAAAAAAAAAAAGAAAGAAAGGAAACAAATTGTATGTATATAGGGGGTGATAGGGTGGGTAGGGCTATGGGGAAAAATGAGAATTAAGTTGTGTCTTATACTGGTACAAATCCCCATTATGGAGTGCAATCATGATGCATATATGTAATGTACCAATAAAGATTTCAATTAAAAAAAATCTTTAACAGGAGCAAGGATTTAGCTCAGTAGTTCCAGCATCATCCTGGCAAGCACAAGGTCCTGAATTTGATCCCTAGCAGCACATATCATAATGCTGGGCATAGTGGCTCACACCTGTAATCCAGCACTTAGGAGGCAGAGGCAGGAGGGTTGCTGTGAGTTCCAGGCTAGCCTGGGCTATATAGTGAGCTCAGGGCCAACTTGAACTACAAAGCAAGACCCTGTCTCCAAAAAAAAAAAAAACTTTATCATAACTATTCTGGAGTGAACCCCAAATACTCTCAAAGTGCTACACAGATAGGAAAAATCTGAAGAATGATATTGAAGTCCTGTCAGTGGGACATACACAGAGAAATGTGGAAATCTGAAGCAGAATGGATCCCTGAGAAAATGCACAGACAGCAGGAGCAGCTAGACCAGCTCAAGAGTCAGGTGGACGTGAACTGGGAATTCCTCTCCTGGAGGAAACGTGGTGGCCTGTCAGTTTTACAGCAGCTCTTATCTAAATCTGAATATTTTGTTATTTCAGATTTTCAGTGGACAAATTTCCAAAATTATCTCACTTTATGTTCTTGCAAGTCACCACGCTGGGGTAATGAAGACTGTGCTCGGCTAGAGAATGGCTTAGCACATGCTACAGAGCACATCAGTCCTCCTCTTCCCTTCCTGCCTGCCTTATCTCCCTCCTTTCCAATTCTTCCCTGAACCACGATAAGACGTAAGACTGACTTTCTAGAATAAATGTGCCAAACCACTTAGCACTCAGGCGCCGATCCTAGTTACAAATATCGCCCAGAGTCTGTATTGTGAAGAAGTCAGAGGCTTTGCCTGAAATCGCCTGCAAAAGTACTAGAACTGATTACAGATGGCTCCCGTTGGTATTGAAAGGAAGGATTAATGTACATACCAGATATTTCCTATCCACACATTGCTCAGCAGAAATCATGGGAAATGAGAGGCTGTCACTCATTTTTGTCACCCAGATCAAATATTGTGGAGCCCAGTGCATGGCTCTGTTGCTACTATACCAGCATAAAATTATATGAAATACAGGTTAACCTTGATATTCTTGTGAGGTATAATTATAGAGTTTTGCAAGCCCAAAATTTTAGAAATAATCTTTAGTGTTTACTAAACATTGAGTGATATCCATATTCTAAGTGTTTTGTTCCTTAACAGAGACGCAGATGTACAGACATCATAGAGTGTTCTTTACCACCCTCCGAAGGCTCCCAGACCAACTCCCCCCCCCCCTTCAAGTTGGTAATCCACTTACCTGCCACACAGACCCAGGGAGTGGTCAAGTGGGGAATCTGGGCCACACATTGTCTAGCTAAACTCCGTAAGAGTTCTAAGGCATTGCTAGGATCATCCAAAACACACACCTTCAGAGCTGGAAAAAACAGTCCAAATTGTGAATACCATAGATATAAGCTCCAACAGGCTGAGTATCAAGTAATTCTTACCACTGTATTTAGAAGACTGAGATACAAAGAATAACATACTAGCAATGAGTAAAAAGGTCCACATTCATTTCCAATGCTGAAAACTTTCAACAAAAAATGCAAAGCTGTGTCTGGTATGCTGGAGGAAATCTGGATGAAACAGTGAGCTGAACTGGTTTCTTTCTGCTTGGGTAGCATCAAATCTCACCTACTGCTGGTAATTATTTTATGATGCTCATTTGTATTCATCATTCATTATGCATCTCATTTTCATCTATTATGTATCTCTAGTTTATTTTAAAGTACATCCTCTAGGAATCCCAATCTAGAGCTGATGAATCAGGACACTGGGTCATAATAAAAAGAGGAGAGCCTCTTTTCAGCAGTGGAAGAAATCACTGAGATTATGTACACCAGACACTTTATGGAGAAGCAGTTAAGTCACTTTAGAGACCAGTAACCGAGGAGAAAAATCATATCCTTATAAAAGGTTCCGGAAGCCTCTATTTCTTAGTGCTAGTCCCTAAATAGTCCCAAATTATACTTTAAACTATAATTCATGAATATAAAAAAGGAAGACCTCAACAGGTGAGTGATTTCCTAGCATTCTAAAAAGATGAGGTCACCACCACCCAGCCGTGGTGAAAGTGGGAGCCTCACCTCGCATTTCCGCCCCAAAAGGTGGGGGTGGCAGGAAACGAGGGCTTGGAGCACTGACAACACCAAACCCCACCTTTTACTAAGATTCAAATCACGGAACATCACATTCAGCATTTTAAAGGGAGCACTTCGGTGCAGCACAACTACCGCCTCGAACTTCTTCCCAGGACTCCATCATGCCCAGAGAAATCTTGTACCTACCACGCAGTCACACCTCATTTCTTCCTGCCTGCAATTATTCCTTGGCAACCACCAACCTGCTTTCTGTGTGTTTGCCTATTACAGGTAGTTCATATAAACAGAATCTCTCGTTGTATGTCTTTCTTCTTTTACCGAGGATAATGCTTTTAAAGTTTATCCACACTAGAATGTAGTATGGATTCTACAAATACAAATGTTCTACAAATACTTTTCGTTTTGTTTTTCCCGTTGTTTTTTTGGAAGGTTTTGTTGTTGCTACAGCTGCCACTGCCACCACTGCTGCTGCCTCAGCTGCTGCTGCTGTTTTTGGTTTGTTTGTTTGGTTGGTTTTTTTGGTTTGTTTTCTCATGACAGGAATTAAATCTAGGTCTTTGCACATGCTCAGCATACACTCTACCATTGAGGTACACAACCCACCCTAGAATTTCTTTTTTTTTTTTTTTTTGCCTAAATGCAATTCCACAGTAGATATATGCTACATTTTTCATCTATTCATTTACTGATGGATATTTAAATTATTTCTACCTTTGGCTAAATGAATAGTGCTGCTATAAATATTCATGTATAAATATTTGTTTGAGTATCTGTATTTAATTCTTTTTTATGAGATATGGAACTACTAAATCATAATAAAACTATATTTAATTTGCTGATGAAATTCCACATTGTTTTTGTCGGTGGCTACAACTTTCTACATTCCCTCAAGCAGTGTACAGGAATTCTACTTTCTCCATATCCTCATCAAAACTTGCTGCTTTTGATTTTATAATTATCATGAATATAGCAAAGTAATGGGTATAATGTGGTACATGGCAATTTTGATTTGCATTTTCCTAATGACTAATGATTCATAACAATTTGAAGCATCACTGATGATATTAATGATATAGAATATATTTCTTGTGTTATGTGGTATCTTCTTTGAACAAATATTTATTCAAGTTTTTAACTCAGATTTAAATTGAGTTTTTAATTTTTGGTGTTGAGTTGTAATACTGGACCCTTACCAGATATTGAGTTGGCAGTACTTTCTTACATTGCATAATGTGTCGAATACTCAACACTCGCAACCTGAAAGAGAAGTTTAATTTGCTCACAGTGTCAGGCCACAAATAGCCACAAGGTAGAGATGGGGTGACAGGGTAGATAAAGCTTGCTGGCCGGGAAGCAGAGCAAGTGAACAATGACAGAATGGACAGGACAAGAGAGCGTGGACTCCACAGCCATCCCTCTGTGATTCACCAGACACACCTACATATATTTTCTACCTAGCCCCACCGGGAATCGTCAAGCTAGTCAAGTTGACATTCCAGCCTAAACACCGTATACAGGTCATTTTCTTTCTTCATACATGTCATACATACATTGATAATAAAAGTTTATCTTTATTATTAGCCTCCATTCATCTATTTTTATTTTGTTGCTTTTGCTTTCATTGTCGCATCAATCCTTCCTGCAGTTGCTCATGTCACAGTTGCCCCCAAGATCTGTGTTTCCATGATCTCTGTCCTCACCTGAGTCTACTCAGTACCTATAAACTGACTTACCCCCATCCTATCTTGAGCTTTCTGAAGTTATTCTGTCTTACCTCTGTGTGCACTCCGATTTCCCTTCTGTTCCTACAATCTATTTTCAAACACCTGTTTCAATTCATCCTATAAATTCATGCTACTTCCATTCAGAAATTCAAATCAAAAGAAAGCTTTCACAGATATCCTTGGAGACCTCCCTGTCTCTCTCCTAACAAAATTTTATGGGGCACCCATATTGCTACTCCCCACCTCCCACCAGTATGCAGTCAAGCCTGCTCCATTCCCCTGAATCTCCTCTCTGAAAGGCAACTCATAACCTCCAGTTTGCCAAGGTCTGCAGACACTTTACAATCTTATTGTAACTGCTCACCTCTGAGGCATAAGACACGATTTATCAATTCTTTCTTTTAGAATACTTTCTTCCTTCCTTTGGCTTCCCTGACTGTGACCATAGGTTTCTAACATTTACTACTCATACACCATAGCTACATTTCATCAAAGGAAGAAAAGATAGTTTTTGAAATAATTTTTTATAATTTTTTATTAGTACACATTTGTAATACACAACATTTGTATTCCCTGTGAGAAGTTGGTGAATGTACATCATACATCCTCGTTCCTTTTTTATCCCATTTCCCTTCACTTACTCTTCCCTGACTCTTGATCCCCTTCTGACTTGAGAAAGATCCATCTCCCAACACCTATCATCTATCTTTTGCTCTCTCTTTATACTTTAGATTTCTCATACAAGAGAAAATAATGTGGCATTTGAGCTGTGTGTCTAATGTACTGCACTTAACCTTGTGGTCTCAAAGTGCATCTGATCTGACTGATGGTCATGACCCTCAGGTTCCCAAACATGAAGCCTCTTTGACATGACTTGACATGAAAATCAAACTGATATATAAATGTTTTAATTCTACAAGTACTAAAGATTAAGGAAATTGATGTGGTATGTCTCAATAAGTCAATAAAATTGCTTATTTCCTTTAGAAGAGATCGATCAGGACTGGGAGGCAGAGGTACCACCCGCCAGAGCTCAGAGACGGAGTCAAACCCCCTCAAGCAATGAAAAGCAGAGTCTACAAAGCTGTTACCTTAGCTTACGATTTATAAGAGGATGTCTTTAATTTACAATGGGCTTTCACTACGACATTTAAGTGGGCAGTTTTTCTCAAGTCTCTAAACATTTATTAAGAACACATTAGCTGGAATAGAATTGAAGGACTTTAAAAGATCTTAGAATTCAAGTGTAATTAGACTGATCCAGTGAGATTCAATATAAAACAAAGAGGTTATATTTCTAAAGTGGTTGATCAACACCAAAAGAAGCAAGTGCTCTGACTTACAAGAATGCAGCATACAAAATGAAGATGTAAATGAGTTCTAGAATATATAGTAGATATTGTGAAATAGAAAATATTTAAAAGGAAATGGGGTGTAGGGGTAGTAACAAGGAGAAAAAATAATGTGATGGAAACAAAGCCTATGGGTATCGGGGGCAGGGGATTGTAGGGCGGTTGGGGGAATGGGAAAAAATGAGAATTAAATCATGTCATATATTGGTACAAATTCTCAATGCTGAATGTGATCATGATGTGTATAACAAAGATTTTAATTTAAAAAAAAATAAAGAGTGCAGCATACAATCCCACCATAAATGGCTGAGGCATAATAAGACTTTCCATAATAGAAATGTAAAGTCCGAGGGTAACATTTTTCTCCCCATGTGGCTTGACTGAGAGCCAAATGATGTCATCTGCTCAGTCTTCGTCTCTCTGTTGCTTCCTTTCTCACCTTGAGACAAGGAATTCCAAGCAATATCTGCTAAATCCAAGAGAAAAGGAACTGTATGCCTCTTGCCAATTCTAAGATTAGTTCTCATTGGTTCAGATTACTTCTGTGGATATGCTGACCCCATTTTTTGCAGCCAAGGGAATGGAGTCTGCTGACAGTCTCAGCCTGTGATCGCACACCCATCTCTGGAACAGCAGATGGAATCGACATCATCTAAGCCATGCTATCTGAGAACAGGACAACTGTGGATCTCCGGAACAAAATGGAGCAGGGTTTTTAAACCAAAATAAGGGAAAATCAACGTTGAGGAAAATTTTTAAAGACCAAATATTCACTTTGCTCAGCATCTACAAGTTTTCTGGGTCATAGTTGGAGGGTAAAGCTTGAACCCGGCAGTGTTCTCACAACATTATGCAGGAGAAATGGTTCCATCCCTTCTACTACCAGTGGAAAGTTGGCCTCACTACAAAACAGTCCCTAGAAGCATCTCCTACATATCAGCTGCTTCCATTTGCCACAGCATCTTCTACTATGAATCTCAAGCAGATTCTCTTTAGGCCAAATCTCTTTGGACACACACACACACATACCTCAGATGTTACCAGCTAGTGCCATCCCTCAGCAGTCCAAATAATCAATACTAACCTACTCAGAAGATGGAAAGAGGAAGGACAAAACCTTTACTTTCCAATTATCCAGGATGGAGGATGAGAACCAAAGTCCACCTTGTATGGATTTTTCAAGTGTTCTAAGGTTTAGCAAAAGAATAATTCAATTCAGTAATTCAGTACAACTGAAAAAAGAATGCACTTAGATGACTCAGTTTTAAGTTAATGCAATCTCCAGTTTTCATTCCATCGACAGTGTTTTAGAGAGCTAAGCAGTGTAGTTTTTCTGGGGAGCACTGCAGTAGGTTCCCGTCTCCTGTCCAGTTTATGATGCAGAGTCGAAGAAAGACTCAAAGACAGAATTAAACAAAAAAGTGGGGAGCCAGGATGGTCAATGCTGAGCAGCCAGAACAGCCCCTGACCAGTCAAAACCACTGATTTTTATTGGAAATCAGATTAGGGTAAAGAGGAACTATGTGTGAGGATATGCAGTTGTGCAGTTGCTATGGATACTAATGTAGGCAAGACTTGTAAATAAAAGACTAAGCATTCTCATATTAAGAACAGAATAGACAGGAAGTAGGGGTAAGCAAAGAAAAAAATTGATGATTAAAAAAGAGAAACAAAGCTTAGGGAAGATTGGGGGCAGGGGAATGGGAAAAAATGAAAATTAAGTCATGTCATGTACTGGCACAAATTTTCAAAGTTGATTGTGATCATAACATGTATATAAAATGTACCAATAAAATCAATCTTTAAAAGGACAGAATAGACAAAATATAAGGTTGTATTTAGAACCCTGTTCTTCTGGTTAAGAAGGTTTTTGTTATATTTGGGTGTGAGTTGGTCCAACCTTGGTCACTATGCTATCTCATAGTGAGCCCCACAGCTTCCCAAGCCATTTCTCTCATCTCTGCTGTGACTGTCAGTGGGAAGGTCTTGTAACCTGCATGCTACCTCTGCGTGGAGTTAACTCTTTCCAGCCTGTACTGCTTACAGCCTGCTTTGAGCAGAAGGAATTCGCTTATATAGGTTAATCCTACCATAGACAAAGCTGGAGCACAGCTTGGTCTTCCAAACCAGGTTAGGAAGGCCAGTGCAGGCGGGCCAGATCTCTGACTGTGATGGTTAACTGTTTCAAAACAGTAACTATTTCTATAGAAAGCCCACCTGTCTCCCAGCTCAGAAACAATTCCCAAGTTGTCACACCTCTCTGAGCACTGACTTATGGGTTTTTTTGTTCAAACTTCACGCCTTCACGGGTACCTTTTTAAAAGCTCTGTTTCAGTGGATCTGCGATGGACTTAGAAATCTGCCTTTACAAACAACCGTCCCAAGTGATTGTGAGGCAGGTGACACAAAGGCCAAATTCTGAGTCTTGTTTCCAAAGATGCTTCCCAGTCACATCCACTGTGCTTCTCTCAGCTTTAAGGAAACATTATCTCAAATAACAGAAGCCCCTCTGCCCTCTAGTCTGATTTTCTGCTGTCACACACAGGCCCCAAAAGTTTACTATAAGAAACATACTAGAAAAAAAGAGGGATGAAAATATGAAAATTGCAGCTCTTGGTCACATCCATATCTGGGGCTGGCTGACTCCTAATTTGATGACTCAGCAGCAATAAAGCCACAGGTTGAGGTGGCCAATCAATTGTGAAAGTCTCTCACCATTATATGAAAGGGACATCAACTGGAATCCCAAGCCCATCCATTTATCTAGCAAAGCAAGAAATGTGATTATTTTCATGCAACTGGGCAGCATTTGAGACAGCTGAGTACTCAAAGCAGCCCAAGAGACAGTCCTCATCAGTGCCTGCAGAAGTTCTTCCATTTGCTTCTTCAGGAATTTGGGTTCAGGAAAACACGAGCTAGGGTGGGTGAGTGCAGTGTAACCCACTGATGCACCTTCATTTCATGTCAGGAGGCCTACTTCTTCCTCTTAATTGGCAAGAAATTCAATAGCTGACATTGTTAAACATGTTACTAAGGATTTTCTTACATGTTTTCATTGAATTGTCATTTTGAAGTTAAGTAAATCATCTCAGAAGTGTTACATTTCTGGCCTAATGTTATACAACTTTAAGTGACAAAACTTGGATTTGAAGTCAGGAAGGTGTAGAAATCACTGTCTCATTCCCCAGCCTGATGCACATTAAGGGACTCAGATCTCTCTCTACCATACAGCTAATACCATAATGTGGTATTATGTCAGCTCTATCTATTGCATCAGATTAACCTCAGGACTCAAATGAAAGGGTAAATAAGCAAGTGCTGTGAAAGTACATGTCACTAGATCAGTGGTACTGTGCAAATGTAACTGCCTATAAAGATGAGGTTGGTGATGTGTGCTTTAAAAGTAGCAAGCCCTACAGAGCTTAGTCTCATTGTTATGTAGTAAAGTAGCACATTAATTGCAAGATTTCTAGTATTTGAAGAAGACCCCTAAAACCACAATTTTATTTGAATTATTTTTATTTTTCTGGTATTGGTTCCTATTTTGTGAAGAAAAAAAAGATTTTGCACATCAATCAAACAAGTTTGAAGGATCCTGGCTTGAGGCATATGTATATTTAAGTAGCAGGTCTTATAAGTAGAAAATCTTAAAGGAATATCTTATACTAGAAGATGAGGTAGATACTGCTTATGTGTATTTGGGCATTCAAGGAAGTCCCGGGTACCTATATTTCTAATCTATAGAGCAGATCTAGTGGAAAAAGTTTTGGTCAGGTATTATCCCAAGTTTCTTAAAACACATTTTCCTCCTATAACTAAAAGTCTTGTACAGTCAAATTACAAGTGATGGTCTTGATTTGTGCTGTTAGCAATCTGCTTAAAAAGATAGAAATTATAGATAAAAACATGAGGTTCTATTGGATGTGTCTTCTGTCCACATTCACCCATGAAAAGAGTTGTTAGAAGAGAGAAATGAGAAGCCCCAAAGGCAGATCACTTGTTCAATAAAAGGACAGTTATGACCACTAGAACTCTAGATATGGGTATGCATTTAGCAAGAGTAAAATAAGAAGTAGAAATTTGAGGACTAATTCTTTGATGCCAAATGTTCAAGCCTTAAAAAACAGAGTGTTCTAGGGGTGATGGGAAGTGCATTCAGGTATCTGAAGGCCACCAGATGGAAAGAGGGATTAAATTGATTCTGTATCTCTCCAAAAATAATTATAATCAGTGCAGAAAACAACACTAGAGACAGCTTTGGGGATGAGTGCTAAAAATGGACATGGTTGCTCCAAACAGCATTTAAACAGAGGCTAGAAGTACATCTAACAAAGATGTTGCAGAAGAGATCTAGGCATCAAAAGTTGGGGTGGGACAGGCAAGAAGACGAGGTGTTCATGATCTTCACCCTCATCCAGATTCCCAGTCCAACAGTCCATCATGATCCCCTAGCAAGTTTACTTCACACAGGCTGTGTAGAGAACCAGATTCACAGATCCATAGAGAACCTGAGAACAGGTATTTTTAGCAAGTCATCTCAAATGATGTTATTGGGGCCAACAGTCTGCACCACTCTGTGATAGTCTTCAGTTTGCTTATCTCATTACATACTCACATCCTTTCATAGGAAATGTGAATGCCGACCTGAGGACTGTGAGGGTTCAAAAGGTCATGTAGCTGGTGCGCGACAGGCAGAATTGTGAACTCAAAATATGTTGTATTCCAAAGCTCTTAACTAGGGAACATGTGTCCACAGAGTGTTTCTTGCTTACAAACAAGGTCTGTTCTTAGGACTAGGAGTTCTGGGACTATAGATGGAAATTGTGTTTACTAGTTTTATCCATAATCACTTTTCTCTCATTGCTGAGACAAAATACCCAACACCCAAAGTTAAAAGGGAAGGAGTTTATTTAGCTCACAGTTTGTAGAGGTTTCAGTCCATAATCAGCTGGCACCAAGGCTGGGATGGCAAATAAGCATCCCAAACAAGACACAATATGGCGCGCGCAAGGCAGAAAAGGTGACACAGAAGAGCTTCAGTTCATGGCAGTGGGAGACAGCAAAAGCAACACGAGGGTTTAACAGCATCTTTCTGCCCCTTTACTTTATTCAGACTAAAGCGATCAGAGTGGTGCCCAACTAATGACTCCTGTGGAGTGGTTTAATAATCCTACACCCTTAACCCCTGCTTCACACATTCCAGATTCAACTACCTGTGAAAATAAAGTCCCACCTCATCTGTGTGAGGCTTTCGGGGACATCGAAACACAACCTATTACAACTGTGACAAGTGGTCTGAGGTAAACAACCTAGAGGAAGAAAGAGTTATTTGGGCTCCTAGTTTGAGGTTCAGTCCGAGCTCAGCTGCTTCGCTGCTCAGGGCTGTGGTTGGGCAGAACACCACAGCAGAAGAGTGAGGCAAAGGGAAGTGCCTCACATAGCAGCAAGGAAGCGGAGATGTGGCCAGAGAGGAGAGGGGCTGCAGACCAGGCACAATCTTCAACGTCACAGCCTCGTAACCCACTCCTTCCAACGAGGCCCACTTCCTGTTTCCTTCACCTCCCAGCCATGCCATCAGGTTCTGACCTTGCCAATGGATTAATCCATCGATGGCATGAGAGTCCCCATGATCCAATCACATACCAAAGAGCTCACATTTGGCAACCAAGCCACTAACATGAGAGTTTTAAGGCCATTTCAAATCTGCACCATAACAGAGATGCTCCAAGGGAGAATGGAATCTTTGAGCCCTGGGTCATGTAAAATCCTAAGGAGAAAAGTTGAGCCTTCCTCTTGGCTTGTGGGGTGCCTTCTGTGCCTTGGATGAAATTAATTAAAAGGACAGGAATAAAAGGAAGGAGGAGCAGAGAAAAAAAATCTGAAAAAAATTACTTTCCAAGTGGAATGACATTTATCTGATTACTGCCCTGGGCTTCCATCTGTGTTTAATGAAGCCCTGATCCCAGAACCCCACAGAGTTTTCTGTAAGGAACTGGCTGGCCAACAATGTGATGAATATGTAAAGCAAACCAATAATGCAAACACAATCAGGGTGACCTGTTTCAGAGGAGAGACAGTGCCTATGGTGCTGTAAATTTCAATTTCCAATGCTGCCCCAGCTGCAGAAAGGCTGGACTAGCCCTTTGTGATGATCAGGCAGTTCTATTCACCTCTTTAGTTTATTTTCCCCCAGGATAGGACAATAGAAATGAGAAAGTCAATTTTCCTTTCATTCCAAGCAGACTGAATTTTGCTAAACTAAAATGGGCTCAAGATAAGTAAAGGTCAGTCTAGCCTTGGATCTTTTTCTTCATTACCAAAAAATAAAAATCACCACCAGCATTGTTTCTAGGTCTTTTAGCAAACAAATACCTGAAGATGTCATCACAGAGCCCAGTGAGGTTGGCACTGCCTTACCCAAAGCAGAAAGAGCCAGAGCAAGAGCAAATTATTGCTACTAGTAATTAATATATAATTTTATATAAAAATATGGTAAATACATTCTATCTTGTTAAATATAATATGGACAAAAGCAGATAAAATAGGCCCTCTGTAAACAACATGGGAACCAACGCTGTTACCCAGCTCTCTTTCTTAGTTGTTTTGTGCTCACTAGATCTAAAAGTGTCAACGAAGGAGTACACATTTCCTCTGAGATGCGCTACAGCGCTGAGCCCTCTACCAGAGTCTGCAGCTATGTTGACAGGCTCTAAACAAATGTTTGCTAAACCAAATGTTGTTTGGTGGCTCCTCAGATAAAGAAGAGGTCAAAGCGAATTTGAAATTTGGAGTTTTTATGGCTGTAACAAAAACAGCCAGAAACATAAAATAAAATTTGGGTTCAAGGTTGGTGACAGAGCCCAAAGCTCGGTTTTCACAAGTTTATTTCACTGATAGTTGCTCTTGTTGCTGCAAATCAAAGGAGAGGAAAAAATAAGAGATAGCAGGAAACTATAAAATGTAAAGTCATTATAATATCAAGAAGCTACTTTTGAGAAAATGTCATTGTAACATTTAAATGTTGTCCCTCATGAAGAAATTCTGATAGGAAATCTTAAACTAAGCTCTTTAAAATTATGAATTCTAGTGGCTAGGAATTTAGCTCAGTGGTTCCGGTGCCTGCCTTGCAAGTGCAAGGGCCTGGGTTCAACCCTGGGCAACCACATACAACAATACGGGGCGTGGAGACTCACGCCCACCAGCAATCAGAACCACATACCACAGTGCTGGGTGTGGTGGCTCATACCTGTAATCCCAGCTCTCAGGAGGCAGAGCAGGAGGATTGCTATGAGTTTGAGGCTGAGCTCAGTGCCAGCCTGAACTACAAAGTGATACCCTGTCTCCAAAAAAAAAAAAAGAAAAAAAAATATATATATATATGAATTCTAAAAACCTGAGGACAGAATATGGTGGGAAATAAGGTAGATGTAAAACCCAATAGTTCTATAAACTAATGAGTCATCATTATGAGTTTTCCAACCCAGGAAAATAGTATCAAGAAGAATAAAATTACATTTTAGGACAAGCTATCATTCACTCTCAAGTTGTGGAACTAGAAACCCTCTTCTGTTTGGACAGAAAGAGTTTAACTGAATGAACAAGTTTCTAAACAAGTCTTCAACAAGGGAAAGCCATAGTCATAGGACAGAAAAGAAGGCCACGACTTCCAGCAAAGGCAGAGAGAACCAGAAGACTGAGCCTCAGTGAAGACGGGAGTTCCACACAGCTGCGTGATAGCTAGATGTAGACAAGGTTTACTTCTAGATGTCCCTTGAAGGCATCATATGCTCAGAGTTAGGGGTCTGCGGGGATAACTGGCTCGTGGGGACTTGATACTCACCAGTACACTGCTCTACCGACAAGTGCATAGCAAAATGTAATATTGGGAAACAAAGCCTAGTCGGAGGCCTGGTCAGATGAAGTGGGTCACTGAGACTGTGGCCTAGAAGAGTAACCTCTGTCCTTCCTCCCTTGATCACTTGCTTCCTGCCACCGTGCCATGCACTGACCACTCTGCGAGGACATTCTACTTGGAGCCAGCCATCTATGGACTGAAACCTCTACAAACTGTGAGCCAAATAAATTTTTCTTCCTTTAAGGTATCAGTGCCAGGTGTTGTGTTTCAACAATGAAAATGTAACCAACACAGACTTTGGTGCCGGCGAAGTGGGATCACTGCGGAGGCGCTTCCTGGTTGTGTGGTTCAGAGACCCCTGGATCTATTCACAGGAAGAATTTGGAAAGTTCCAAAGATGCTGGCTGGAGAAGAAACCCTCGGATGTGATAAGCCAGTGGTGGCAAACCTACGGCCTGCTTGCCACAGAAGGCATGCGGAGCCCTCTCTGTGGGCACAAAGTCCAGTCGCCCCAGCAGCCCAACATGAGATATTCAAGTTCAATTGCAGGGGCGGCCGTTCACAATCAATCAGTGGGTTTGGGGCTGTAGTTTGGGCACTTAGTTTCAAAAAGATTCACCATCAGTGCCTCAAGTTGAACATGATGCGAGATTCTGCTCAGAATTCAAAAGACCAGACTGCTGGGAGAAACACAGATGGAGAAGACCAGGCTCAGGAGGTTTCCACCGGGAACAAGGACTCCACCAGCAGCTGGATCCAGATCATACGTCTGCATTTTGATTGTGTCCTGAGACTCTGGGGATGACTGAGATTAACGGTGGTGAACTAACTGATCTGGCAGAGAAACCTTAAAGGCAATTAAACATTCAAACTGTAGGAGGGACATCATTTGCTGTTTTTAGCCAGGTTTATGCTGAAAATCAGGAGCAAAAATCCTGCTAGAAAAGCTTTTGGTTTTCCAAGAAAGGGCGCAAATGTAAATTTGGAGCAGAGGACAGCTTGTCTGCTTAAAAGATTAGCATTGCAAAGAGGCCTACTATTTCTGTCTCCCCTGGGCTCTTCCATCTCTTACAGCTTCTCGCTGCTGCGCCGTGAGCTGCTTCTCTGCTACACCCCTCTGCCATGTGCCACCCCACCCTGGAGCCGGCTGACTATAGACTGAAACATCTGAAAACTGAGAGCCAAAATAAATTTTTTTCCTCAAGTTATGGGCGTTGGCTATTGCATCGCGGCAATGAGAAAGTATCTAAAATAGTTTGTCCTTTTTGTTTGTTTGTTTGTTAAGGTTTTTTGAGACAGGGTCTCACTTTGTGGTTCAGGCTGGCCCTGAGCTCAGCCTCCAACTCGCATCACAGCAATCCTCCTGCCTCTGTGTCCTGAGTGCTGGGATTACAGGCGTGAGCCACCACGCCCGGCACTGTGGTATGTGGTACTGATTGTTGCTGGCTGGGTGTGAGTCTCCATGCCCAGTATGGTATGTGGTTACCAGGGATCGAACCCAGGTCCTTGCGCTTGTAAAACAGGTGCCAGAACCACTGAGCTAACTCCCCAGCCCTATAGTTTGTCCTTCTATAACACGCACCACAATCAAACTCAGAGTATGAGTGAGACCTATGACCTAAGCAACAAAAGATGGTTTGGAAGACACTGTGTGTATGTGTGTGTGTGTGTGTGTGTGTGTGTGTGTGTGTGTGTGCTTCTACATCAATTTAAAAATCTTTAAATTTAGGCATACTTAACTGTACATTTTATCTTAGACTATTTCTGTTTCTAGTTTTATAAAATTTTTTCTTAAATATAATCCGATATGATATAATAATTATACCAAAGGGCATTAAGCATTAGAAATTGACGTAGTGAGAGTTGACTAAAATTAGCTTAGGAATTAGATGTTGAGTTTTCTCTTTTCATCTGAGTTTTATAAGAAAATAGTCTGCAGTAACGAAAGTGTTTTAAACCTTGCAACTTGTTTTCTAATAATAGAGTAATTTAGAACTACTTCTTTCTACATCTTATTATCTTATGATTGAACCTATCCAAGGGATGATATTTTTGTAGAAAACTGTAGTTCAGTTCACCTTATGCAGCAAGCGAGTAGACTCAGGAGTCAAAATGAATCAGCCATGTCACACATGAGTTCATTGCCCTATGTTACTCATTTCCTCTGGAATCAGACAAAGCAGGATTGTTTTGGAAAAGATGAATGTAAAGTAAGAAAGAGAAGCAAAAAGTGAGGAAAAGATTTTGAAAGCTAAACTACAAGCTGATAGGACAAAGTCCTGGTTTCAAACAAGCTCTTGCTGATATATGAGTGCACCAGGAGTGGCTAGGTATCCCAAACACTCTGGAGGAGGACAGCCCAGAGTCTAGCTTTCCTTTGGCTTTGTTGCCACAGCCCAGACCCCACATCTGCTTTGCAAATGGCTGGAATCACTCTGGTGATTCCACAGTGAGCACACAGTCTTCTGTCCTGATACCCCCGTCAGTAAAGGAGTTAGAAAGAATCAAATGCACATAATGTTAGATCTAATTTATAATTATATATGCAGTGTAAGAAGTTCAAACTATAGGAGCTTATTGAGGGGAATTTCACCAAGACTAGGGAGTCAGAAGGCTCCCTGTCAATCTAGAAGCAGAGCTCCTCCAAATGAACCAGTTAATACCCACCTGCTGCTCAAAGTGAATGGAGTGACCCATGTCGCAAGGCAGCTGATGACGAGAAATGCCTGGCTGGGAAGAAGAGGGGGTCAGCAAAGGTACCTCTGCAGCTGACCCCCAGCCCACAGCTTCGCTTTCTCCTCTTGTACACAGCTGCGGTGCAGGGCAAGAAACACTATCTCTGGAGCAAATTACTTCCTGACCTATATATGGCTTTTGGCAGAGTAGGCAGTATTTTCTGTTTTGCTCAGCCCATGCTGAGAAACGTAGACCTTGCATCTTGATGTATTCTTTAAAACAAAGGCAAAGGAAGGCTGGATCGCTGGATGAGTTGAAGGTAGGAATGTAACAGAGCAGGATTTGTGTTATTATGAAGACCACTTGAGATTTTTTTTTAATTTAAATCTTTATTGGTACATTATGAATGCACAGCATCATTGCATTCAACATTGAGAGTTTGTACCAGAATATGACATGACTTGATTCTCATTTTTTACTTGAGAGTTGTTATTATAGGCCCTTCATTTAGAGAATGTGGCTCACTTCCGTACAACTCTTGTTTGTGCAGCTATGTCATTTTAATATCTTCAAAAGAACAAGGAACTACTTTCCTATTTTGATGTATGACCTACAAATATACTTAGATTTCAGATATAAGCACAAAAGCAGCAGAAATATTCACTCTGCTGAAAGGCTTATTTTTCTTTCCTCAAGTTTACTGTTCTTCCACCACAAGCAACTATTATAAAAGACCAACCCTCTGCTCCTGGAAAATCAGCCCATCTTGCATGATTTATTTATTACTCTCTACTCTCATCCCAGATACAGGTCCCAGCACATGGTGTGTTCCCAGTGACATGGATAAAACAGTGCGTCCGTGCACCCGTCAGGTAGTGGCACATCAGGTGGCACCTGGCTTCAGTTCCTCCCCATTTCACCTGGCCAGAGTGTGGAATCATGTGGCTACTGTATCTAATACTTAGCATACAACAACGTTGCCAACAGAAAGACTGCATTTCAGAAAAAAAAAATATTTGTTGATCCCCAGTCAAACTCACACATGCGTAAAACAAAGAACTCTTGGATGAAAACTGACAGAAAATAAAAATTTCCATTTCAACTAGTTACTCATAGTTTTCTGGGTTCCATGGCTATTCACAGATTAAGTAGAATCCTTCAGTTCCAAAGAGTTCACTTCAGGATTTGCGCTTTGAACAGATTTCCTGGATCGTGGGGAAAAAAATCACTTCATGAAACTAAAGCACTCCATTTTGATGCGCTTGAGCCCAGCTCCTCCTTTAACGGTGGACTCTGAAAAATGACCACCGTCCTAAAAGTATGGCAGAAGGAAAAGGAAAAAGGGTAATTTCATAGAAATCTATAGCTCCTGGAGTTTCCTGGGGAAAACATCAGACTAACCCGATTGAGGGACGTTCTGGCCCATACCTCATAAGGACTTTTCAAGTCATCAAAAACATGGAAAATCCATAAAAATGGATAGCAAAGAAAGCCTGAAGGAACAGACAGCTAAATATCATCTGATGTCTAGAATGCAATCCCAAAACAGAAAAGGGCAGCAAATAAAAACTAAGAAACTCTGAAGAAGTTATAATACTTAGCTAAAAATATTATAGCAATATGTGCTCATTAGTTGCAGCAAAAGTGAAATATAAGAGGTCTATGAGAGCCTTCTGCACTACATCTTCAATTTTTATGTAAATCAAACTGTTCTTAACATATTTTATTTAAAAAACAGTAGCCACTTTCAACTGTGCCAGAATGTATCCGATTGTCTTGTCTGAAGCTAGAGTTGGGCTAGTCGTAGTGCCGCCCGGGGCCCACTGGGGACTCTTCACCCGCAGAGGTCTGAATCTGCATGCACTCTCAACACCCAGCCTGAGGGGCGTGAGGCTCACGTGGAGCACAGGAAACGCCTTCCTAGGCCCTCCCTGGGAGTCAGTCCTTTAGAACTGAGTTAGTTCCCTCAGTGGCTCTTGTTGGAAGTGAAGAATGAACACAGCAATCACAATCACACTCTGAGGCCAGAAAAGACCTTCACCCAACCAAAATGGTGTTTTCTGGGACTTGGAGGGCTTCAGTTTCTCTTTCTGGCTCCCTCTCCTTAGAAACGGCGGGCATTGCTTGTTACCAAAGACTGTGCCGCCTTCTGGTTGGGCCACCATCCTTCTTGAAAGACCATGTGCCAGAGGAAGGAAGCCAGAGTGAAGCTTAGGTTGGGGGGTCACAGTCACCCTGCTGCTACTCGCGAAATTCAACAGCACACCTGCTGTCCTATCACTTGCAACAAAAGTGAGACAACGACGCTCTTCCTGTTTTCTGGGAAAATTTGGTTGAAGTTAATCCCTTGATTTTTTCCTTTTCTTTTTTAGTTGATTTTATTGAGATATTTTACACATACAATGTGATCACATTGAAAAGATGCAGCACTTAAATATTTACATATTTAAAATAGCAATCTTAGCATGAATGCTCCATTACGATTCTCTATCATTTAACCATATGCTCTGTTTACCTAAGGTACATGTGCTAGGCTTGGGGGATTACAGAACATGAGGCTCTTTGGTGGGCCAGGAACGTCTAACTGCATCCCAGACTCGTTAGCTTCTGTGGGTTCGGCTGTGGTTAGGAACTGGCGTGTCCCCAAAGGCCCGTGGGTTTAAGGCTCAGTCTCCAGGTTGGTGCTATTAGAGGTGATAATCCATGCACAGGTGGAGTCTGAGAAGCATTAGGTGATTAGAGGTGTGTCCCAAAGAGGATCATGGGATCCTGACCTCTACACCTCTCTCTCTTTTGCTTCCTGACCTCTACACCTCTCTCTCTTTTGCTTCCTGGCTATGACACGGACAACTTGGCTCTGCCACACACTCCTTGCCAGCATGTGCTTTCTTGCCCCAGAACAAAAGCATGGGGTTGACCATGGACTGGAACTCTAACACTGTGAGCCAAAGTAAACCTTTTCTCATTTTAAGTTGCTTATCTCAGGTGCTTTGTGACAGTGACAGCTGAGTGACATAGGCCCAGAGCTACTATACCAGTGATGAATAAACTATTTATGCCAAATAATGAGAGTCAATTCTATATTCTACCAGAGACTTTACTAGGGACTCTATATGAGGTTGTCATATCACCGGCTCTACCTATCCACTGCAGCAATCTGACTTGACACGCCTCACGGTCTGCCTGAGCTGCCATTACTATTGGCTCAGAAAACAGTCACTTATTTTCTAACAGAGCTGAGGACTGGAAGTCCAAGACCAAGGTGCTATGAGGGTTGATACCTGATGACTCTTCTCCTCTGGCTTGTAGACGACTGCTTTCTCACAGTTCCCACCCATAGCCTTTCTTCTAAGAATGCAGGGAAAGAAGGGATGAGGGAGAGAAAACACGAGGAGCACTGGAGGGAGAAGGAAAGAAAGAAAGAACAACCTGTAGTCTCGACCTTTGGTACAGACACTAGTTCTAATGAATTAGGCATCTGCGCTCATAACTTCGTTATCCTGAATCACCTTATCAAAGGACCTGTGTCAGAGAGCTTCCCATTCCTAGAACAAAATACATACAGCTAGTAACTGAGAAGGGCTATTTTGGCTCATATTTTTGGAGGCCTCTGAAGAGTGCGGCAGGAGCACACAGTGGAGCAAAACAGCTCAGCTCCTGAGCTAGCAAGAAAAAGCAGAGGAGAAAGAGACCAAGACTTCCAAGAGCTAGCTCCCTCAGTGGTCTCCAACCTCCCACCAGGCCCTGCCTCCTACAGGTCCAACCACCTCGGGACCAAGCCTTTGACACATGGTCCTTTGGGGCAAACCCCCAAACCATACAAGCACTAGCTCTCAAAACATTCACATTGTGTGCTAAGGCTTCAATATATGAATTTTGAGGGGGCCATTTCAGTCCGTAACAACCTGGAAATGCAGAACCATTAATGTGATAAGACAGTGATTAGTTTTAGAGTCAGAAAAGCTGAGTTGGAAATCAAAGTTACTGGAGAGGTCAGAGAATATGTATCACTTACTTTCTCTAACTTGTTTCTGAATTTTTAAACAATGGGAATAAAAGAACCTGTGTCAGGCAGTCTGCACAAGTGAAAATGAGATACAGCTGTGGAGAGGCAGTGCCAGGGACTAGAATTGACACAATCGTCCTCTGCTGTGCTGAGTTAGGGACCCCCGCAGTTCTGGAAGCGAGTGCTGCACAAGAAAAGGGTTCAGAAGACAGAAGAACCGGTTCTTGAGATATCTCAGTCCACAGAGCAACCAGGCCAGCTCTGAGCGTGCAGTGTGATCAGCTGTGGATGTCGTGTGTCTCTGCAGTCCCAGAGGAACAAGCCTCTGTCAGAACAGGTTCAGAATGCAAAGCTTAATCGGGTCTAATCTAACCCTGAAGCACTCACTGCAGCTGAAGAAGGAAGTTAGGAAACAGATTGAGGCAGTTGAGTGCTGCTAATTGCCTGCATCCAAGCTTCTAAACACTGAGGTTTCCACTTAAAGGATTTAGCAGCAAATAGATTGCATACCCTCCTGGGCAAGATTTTTGCATAGCTCACATGAATTTCATTAATGAAAGACAGAATTCTTTATTCCTAAATTCATGCTGTCATTCACAGCAAAGCCAAGACCTGCCCTCTCTTTCCAGTTTACAATGACTTGATGTATCTAACGAATGGCACTGAGCACCAGTTATACTAAGTTCTAAGACTACAGCAGAAAACAGAGCAATTATGTTCCTCCCATCACAGAGCTAACACTCAGAAGCACATCGACACTATTCAAGTACACTCATTTCAGCTGTTACTCTGAGAGGTATACGGTGCTGTGAGAAGTCAGGTCAGGAGGATGGACTACTCCGAGGAGACTGGGAAAGGGAAGGAAAGAGGCCCTGGTACAGGTGTGCCTGGGTTTGTGAGGCCAAAAGCCATAGAAATCTGATCAGATCCAGAACACAGAACAGGCAAGAATTCTTCATAGAACATTTGCATTAACCGTAAGGGAGATGCAGTGCTGGTCAAAAGCAGATCAGGTCAGCAGTTCTCCAGACAAAGGGAAAGGATCGCTGTGCCCACCCAGTGTACCTGGCCAAGTCCTCCATGCAGATGAGCGTCCAGGCTAGTGGTAAGGTTCTAGCCCTGGGCCGGCAGTGGCTGAGTAGAGCTGTGTCAAGCCCTGGGAATCCATTGATACCCCATGTTTGTCTCAACCATGAAAGCACAAAACAGGCATGATCCCATGGCCCTCTTCCAGTCTGTGCACGCTCTGCTTCTCTCTGAGAGGACCCTGGCTCTCTCTGAGGGTCCTGAGGCAGGAGAGGGGGCAGGGAAAGTGTGAGGAAGGTAGAACACATGTGCGTGGTTTACATGAACCAAGGTGTAACATGACGTGAGGTGAAGCCGGAGAGTCAGGCAGTGGGAAACTACACAAGCCCTTCAAAATCACATAAAAATTTTGTTTTCCTAGATGCAATCCGAAGCCCTATTGAAATACTCTAAGTTGGGACGATGGGATGATGTGGTCTGATTTACGTGTTTGGATAAATCTCTTTGGCTGTAATGCGGACAGTAATTTGGATCACATTATTCCAATCTACATTTAGAGATTGTGGCAGCCATTCTGGTCAGAGCTCATAGAGGCCTGGCCTGGGTTGTTACTGGAGATGCAAAAGTACTGGCTGAGTTCCTCTGTCTGCCAGGTTCTACACAAGGAACAGCAAACGGCCAGAGGTAGAGAGATAAAAAGATGAGCATGACCTGCTAATGAACTGACCATGGATTGCAACAAGACGAAAGTGCGGAGAATGATCTCCAAGTTTCAGACTCATCAAACAGAATGGAGAAGGGAGCAGGAAGAGTGTTTGAGAAAGAAGACAGAGCCCTGGACTTGAACATTTTGAATCTGCAGTGACTTTGAGACACCTTGGGAAAACGAAAGAGTGATCAGAGGGTCCAGCTCAGAGAGGAGTGTGGGAACCTGCATACAGGTGGCAGATGAAGCTCCAGGTCTGATTGTCTGGGGAAAGTGCAGAGTTTCAGAGATGATTAGGCCTCAGCTTGACCTGCAAAGGCTGAGGCTAAAGGAAAACAAACTTGAAAAGGAGCCCAAAGAAAGAGTAGCAAAGGGGACAAAGGGAAACTATGACTGTGTGGAACCATGGAAATAAGAATATGGAGAACTGGGCCGGGGAGTTGGCTCGGTGGTTCTGGCGCCTGTCTTGCGGGCGCAGGGACCCGGGTTCGATTCCCCAGTAACCACATAGCAGTACTGGGTATGGAGACCCACACCCAGCAGCAACCAGTACCACATACCACAGCGCTGGGCGTGGTGGCTCACGCCTGTAATCCCAGCACTCGGAAGGCAGAGGCAGGAGGATTGTGATGTGAGTTTGAGGCTGAGCTCAGGGCCAGCCTGAACCACAAAGCAAGACCCTGTCTCAAAAAAACCTAAAAAAAAAAAAAAGAATATGGAGAACTGCTTAGTACTGTGCTAGGAAATCCTGATGATGGCCAAGGCCGAAGTCTGAAGACTACTGTAGTTCCCAGGATCTTTGGATTGTTGATCATATTTGCTAGAAAGATTAGAGAAGGGACAGTAATGAGAATACTCTCCAAATACTTTTGGCTCAGAACAAGGAGGAAAAGACTGGAAGGTAGGGCTGGGCGGCTTTCCCACTACAAGGCACAGCTTTGCTTCAGCTCCGACACTCCAAGATTTCTACTTCTATGTTGCCTGCTTTGCAGAAAGCACATGAACCCAGACCTCGGACTGTCACAGAGAAAACCCTGGGGCTCAGCACAGTGCAGCCATCCCGGCTCTGAGACATAGATGAGTGCACTGCCTTGGCCAGATCATCACAGAGAACAAGGCTCCAGGAAGGCCAAGGCCCACGTTCCGAAGTCATTTGGAAGGGTTTCAAGGACGGGAAGAAAATATTTCACAACCGACATTTTGTTAGCAAAATCGCTGCCCTGGGTAACTCTCTAATATGAACAAATGCTTTGGTAACGCAGGAGCATTCACACGCAACACATCCACTGTTTCACACGCCAAGCCATGGTGACAGATCTGTATCCCTAAACACTTCATTCCATTAAGTGAAGCTGTCTACTTCCCTAAGCATTAACGCATTGAATCCTGCCACTTAGATAAACTGCCTGCAGCAGACATATATCCCTCATGATCCCACAAACCTTGCTTCTCTATAGCTCCTTTGTGTTTTACGGCATGAGCTTTATGGTAGTTAAGAGGTTGCAGACTGTCATTTGTCATTTTCTGGTGGCAGTAATTTAGCATCTAATGAGCAAAACTCACACACTTCCCAGGAAGTACAGAAGCTCAGCAAACCTGCCGGAGGCACAGATGGGAGCCATTTCAGAAAGGGAGCATTGCTGGCTTGGAGGTGGGAATCAGGCTGAGACAGGCAGACCGCAAGGTGTGCTGGGAAGGAAAAGCAAGGCAAGAGCTTGAAGAGCAGCTTATGGATGGAGGTAGAATAGATTAAGGAAGGATGGCTTTGACTGTCACTGATAGTAGTCACTTACCAAGTGCTGGGTGCTCTGTGCTCATGAGCTCTACTGAGAGTTTACAGTATGATCTCCTTTGACCCTTACAGTTATCCCATAGGTTACTCAGGAGTCCAACTGCTGTGAACTTCATAAATGCCATTATTTTACCTTGCAAACTGGAATTTATAAATCTATAACAGAAGTTATAATCATGGGCCCCAAAGGCACAGATTACAAAAGCAAAAAATAAGAAAACGTTCCTGAGGTTCTATCAAAGTAAAACACTTCTGCTCACCAAAGAAACAATCAGTAGAGTAAAGAGACAATCTGATAAATAGGAGACAGTAACTCAAGAGCAAAAAAGCAAAAGTAAAAAGATTTCAGAGGGGCAAAACCTAAAGAAGTATTTCTCAAAAGAAGAAATACAAATGGCCATCAGTATATTTTTAAATGCTTACATCACTAAATCAAAGAAATGCAAATTAAATCAGTATGATACCACCTCACACATTTTGAATGGCTATGACAAAAGATGGGTCTGCAAAAGATGTGCAGAAAGGTGAACTCTGGCACACTGTCAGTGGGAATGCAAATTAGTGCAACCTCTGGAGAAAACAGTACGGGAAGACTCCCCACCAAAACTGAAATTAGAGCCATCGTATGCCCATTAACTCACCTTCACAAATCACAAAATTAAAGGACTCTATTTGAGGTCTTAGTTGAGGTCCCAAGTTGAGAATGGGACCAGAGCAGGCTGCATTCATGTTCCAGGAAGATGGGAAAAGTAAGAGTTTAAATATCAAGAAGGGACAGGGGCCCTGCGACCAGGAACGAAAAGGTAAGGAAGCAAATGCAGAATGGAAACTCCATCCGTAGACTGTGCACTAACCCTTTGGCATGCACCTTAGCCTCTGTGCACAGGGCAAAGGTCTAACATCTAGGGAGGACAGTGTGTTAAATGAAATAAGTCAGACAATGGACAAAATACCAATGATTTCATAAGTGAAACTTTTAAAAGTCAAATTCATAGAAGTAAAAAGTACAAAAATGATTACTAGGAACTGGGGCTTCAGGGAGAAGACTGGGGAGATATTGTTCAAAGGATACAAAAATCTGAGAAAAAAGGAAGAGATCTACTGTACAACAAGATATCTATAGTTCATAGCAATGTATTACGTACTTGAAAATTGCCAAGAGAGTGTATCTTAAATGTTCTCACCACAAAGAGAAGAATACAAGCTGAGGAAAAGGAGCAGGAAGAGACGTAATGGATTTGTAAGTTAGCCAAACTTAACCACTAGACATTGTTAATATATCAAAACATCACAGACATATATTGTCTATTTTTTAAATAAAAATAAAAAAGCAAAAACTTTTAATAGTAACTAAGGCTATAAAAGTAATTTCATATATTAAAGATAGATTTTAAACCCAGGTCTATCTGCTGCCTCATGATTTTTTAACAATTATGCCATAGATTGCACTAGTAATAAGGAGATCTGGGATTTTTTATACATTTTGGGAAAAGAAAAACCTGTGTGAGTCAAGAACAGAAGTACAAAATCACTTTTTCTAGTTTCACATCTATACAATTAGGCAGTGAATTCTCTACTGCAAAATTAACATTATCATTTTCACTGGTCTCCCTGCCAGGTAACATCCTGTAATATTGTTTGAAAACCTCTAGTGATAGTGCAGACAAACTGAAGAGCTGGTGTACACTCTTTTAATAGAAAAAGTTCATGCTGCAGTCATTATGAAGTTGAAAGATCAAATCAATCTCCTTGGAGATGTCACTGTTCTAGCTACACATGCATCCTCCCCTCTCCACTCTAGGCAACCAAGAAGAAACTTAAAAATAATAGACAAATAAGTACTGATTTCTAAGCCAACTTTATCACTAGTAAAATGGGAATAGAGAATGTGGCAGGACCCATTATTACCCACTTTGTTCTTTTATTATGTTAACAAACTTATTGAGATACAGTTGATATAAAATAAACAAGTACAGGGCCGGGGAGTTAGCTCAGTGGTTCCGGCGCCTGTCTTGCAAGCACAAGGGCCCGGGTTTGATCCCCGGTAGCCATATACCATACTGGGCGTGGAGACTCACACACAGCCACAACCAGTACCACACACCACAGTGCCGGGCGTGGTGGCTCACGCCTGTAATCCCAGCACTCGGGAGGCAGAGGCAGGAGGATTGCTGTGATGTGAGTTTGAGGCTGAGCTCAGGACCAGCCTGAACTACAAAACGAGACCCTGTCTCAAAAAAACCAAAAAAAAAAATTAAAATAAAAAAATAAAATAAAATAAACAAGCACAGTGGTACCCCAGTTTTGTTTGCAGACTCTACATCAGGTGACACATAGGACCATGACCCTCATTCCCACAAAAACACAATGAGACCATCTTTTCCAAAATTGCCTAACAAGTTGTGAACCAAGGCACCCCTGTATGTTGTGCTGAGTTTGAAAGTTTCAACATATGACTTCTGAAGTCATCCAGCAATCACATGGGAGCACATCTCTCCCACAAAGCCTCCTGGAGTCTCTGCCCTTCTTTCCTCCCTCTTTTCCTCCTTCCCCATCCATCTCATATGCCCCCATACAACCATTCATCTACTTTCTGTCACTCTGCATTAGTTTGCCTTTCCTACATTACATAAATAACATTATACAACATATACTTCTGACATTTAGTGTAATTACTATGAATTTCTCCACATATCAGCAGATCCTTGCTTTTCATTACAGAATCTCCCATTGCATGATTATGACAGTTTGTTTTAAGAAACTTGCAAGTTGTCTTCCAAGGTGTGTGTACCAACTGCTGTCCCTGAGACTTCCCAGTCCCCTACATCTTCAGCAACACTTGATATCATCGTTGCTTTGTTTTGTTTTTAAATTCTAACATGTAGCATTTTGTTGTGGTTTGAATACATGTTTCCCTAATAAGAAATGATACTGAGCACCACTGCACAATCTTATTTTCTATCACTGTACTTTGTTTGGTGACAGTGATTCACCTGACACACCACTTTCTCTTGAAGGCTTTCCCTGACCAGCCAGACCAGCATCGCTGTCCTGGGTGACATCTCCCACGTCTACAGAGGTCACAGAGCAACTGGGAGTCAAACTAAAGAGCCAAAGAGCTGGAGCTGAAGTCCACACTGGCCATTTCCTGCTTCAGCTAATTATAATCCATTCGTACCTCATAGTGAAGAGTTTGCTTTGACCTCTAGGTTTTCATAAACGTAAGTCATAATTCTCCAATGTTCAAATGAGGTACCCTGTGATACACCTCATGTTTCCCAAGTAGAGTCTCAAGGTCTAGCACAAAACAAGGACCTTCTGAGGTAATTCAGTAAAACACAATGGACACAAATGAACATAGAGGGAGTCTAAGTAGCGATAGATCATTTATATGCCTCAGAGTACACAAGTAGCAGAGAAAGAAAAAAGGCATACACCAACTCTGGGCCCTGCTCCTAAACACTAGATCACTATCTATTTCTAATCAGTTACATATAAGATTTCTGGGGCTCTATGAGGGAGCCATACATGGTCCCTGAAAAACCTGGGAAGGATGACTATTTATACTTTACAGTTAGCGCATGGGATGAAAAAAGCAGAAAATTGTACAAAAGAGGTTGAATTCCCCTTCTCCACAAGAAAGGCTGCTTTCTCTCTTCTCCTGGTAGATGAATTACTGGTTGTTAAATATTTTCAAACATCTGAACAACACCACGGTGACCTGTGAGGCTGATTTTCTCTGATTGCTGTCGCATGCCATTGTCCTCACGATGCACACCATCCCCACGTGGGGGACGCCATGATCTTGCTCCCGTCTAAGCAGTGGGCATTCAGCTACATTTCTCCAAGATTAGCTGTCAGGCTGCAATTAGAGGAAAAAGAATCTCACTATCTATATGACAGCTTGCACAACTGAAAGCAAGGGATAGAGATGGCTCTGAGAAAATGAGTTCTTTGACAGCATAATTTCAACACTGTCAAATTATTCAGCTCTTCTTAAAACTCCCTGAATACTTCACATAGATATTACTTTTGCCATCACACATCATGTTGAAATCAGTTAATAATTCGGATGATTTTATATTTTTTTTTAATGGTGAATATCACAAAAGCATGAAATGCCACAACCAGAGTCCTCCCTTTGGGGAGTTTTGTGTGATTGCTTCAGCCTCAGTGTAGAACTTCAGAGAGGATGAGACACAGCTGAGAAATGCCACCAGGAATCAGGAGGCCAGAGAGTCAGCAGCAGTACTGGAAATGGTTAGAGAGAACGTTGGACCTTTATTTAGAAAAGAGACATTTCCTGCCCAGCAACAGTCTTTCCCTTTGAAACATTTTTAAGCTTAAGGGGTGTTGTTATTTTTAAAAATTTAAATACTTGAGCCAAAGTTCATTGACAAAGGGGACTGCTTTGGATGTACTGATGATAATCGTGATGACAATGATGGTGACAGCTGAGGTGAAAGCACTGTGCAGAAGGCGCTGTCCCTGGTGCTTCATGCGCACGCCCCATTGTGATTCCACTGAGGACCATATGAGACAGGCAGCAGAATCCTCCTTGCTTTGTGCCTTTCTTGCTGCTGAGACTCACCATGTGAAAGCTACAACATGAAGGAGGAAAGGCTGTTTGGGTTCACAGCTGTAGAGGTTTCAGTTCATAGTCAGCCAGCTCTTATACAGGGCAGCAGGGCAGAGCAGAAACAGTCCATGGCATGGTCTGCAGGAGACAGCAGGCATTAACGGAGGAGGGACATATATACACTTCCAGGCCACACCCACAGGGGCCACCTCTTCCCACCAGGCTCCACTTTCCACATCACTCCCAGGTCTAAACCTGTCAGTGCACTAATCCATTTCACACCCTGGAGCCAGAAGCCCCACCTATGAGTGCATGAGGTTTGGGGAGGACATCTGGATGGAAGCCATAGCATTCTCCATTTTACAGATGCAAACACAGAGGCTCAGAGTGACCGGGCAAAGGTCATACAGCTTGTAAGTCAGAGCTGCTGTGGAAACTCCACTCTACTGCTTGTTAGCAGGAGTTACCACTGAAGTCCATGCCAGTGAGCCTCAGAGTGTTTTCTAACTTGATTCTCACCAAACATAAGGTAGATCTTTGCTTTTTGTTTTATATATGAAACAACTAAGGAGTACAAAAATAAATAACTTCTCCCTAAAAATCCACTACTCCCATTGCCAAAGCTTTAACTCTATACTGAAATATGTCTCAGTATATTAAAAGGTAGCTAATTTTGACCTCTTTCTAGAGGTCAAGTTTTTCTTCTGTCCATCCATGGCACCACATTCCATTTCAGTGCACACAGAGCCTTGCCAGCTTGAAGGACTGGTATGGCCTCGATAGCAGCCTCTGTCCTCAAACCTCATATGACATGCCTAATGTCAACCCTAATTCACTTAAGAAGAGACCCATCTCTGCCTTAAGAAACCATGCAGGAAGACGTGGAGGCTGAATGTGACGGCACAGCTAAGGAAGGCTTCCCTGGCCTCCACTGCCCCACGCAGACTCTGAGTGTCCCTTCTGCAGCTGCGCACTGGAGAGGATATGTGTGCCTTTGCCAAAAGGAGGCCTTTGTTTTCCAAGCCTCAGAGTGATAATCCTGTGGTGTAACTTGTCTCCCTCCTGCAACATAATGCTCACCCTAGCAATATTTCCATGGCAACCAGAGCATGCATCCAGGAGGATACATGGTTCTGCCTTTCTACCTGTCTTAGAGCTAAAGTCACAAACTGCATTCTTTGTCAGAACGAGATGGCTTCCAGCATATTTGAACTCGCTTAGTGATGAATCCAAAAGCCCCAGGAGTCGCACTGCATTCTCAAGTCCTTGGTGTACAACTTGCCAGTTGTATGGGAACTTGAACAAGTTCCCATGAGACCCTCCAGGAGACCCTCCCTCCCTCCCTCTCATACGTGCAGTGAGGACAGACATCCATGAGCACTGGTAGGCTAGAATACGATTATATGTAGAAAACAAAACTCACAGTGATGCTTGCCTGGTAGGAGACATTCAACAAGTGCTGAGTTTACCATTGGGAAGCACAGGGCAACTCGGCATCCCTTTAGCAGTAAAGGCCTTGATTAAATGGGGTGGGTTCCAGTCCTTTAGCTCCAAGCTCCCCAATACCTTCTTTTCAGGGAGGCTGATAGCACCTTTCACAGTCTAATGCCCCAATTATGTCTTCAAAGTGACTGTCTGAGGATTACCTGAAAGGCCTAATGGGAACAGTTGAGAGTATCCAGATTATAGAACTGTATGGTGAGGCACCTCATTTATTTACTCGGCCTCCCCGTCCTGCAAGCTACTGGCTGAAAACCACTGCTTTAACTGCTTGTTTCCTACCTTAGGATCTTCAGGAATGGACCTAGTGAGGTTCTGGGGAAAGAACTGCCTCATTTTCTTCTGGAGAACTTGATATGAGACCTGAGTGAACAATTCATCAATGTTCAACTGGTTCATGAGAGATGCGTCCTTGTAGGGTTAAAAATGAGATCAAATCAGGTAAATCTCACTGATTTGCACTCCTAGGAGCAAAACTCTGCCTGAAAAATGGCAAAGCTGAAGATCTTTTGCTTTATGTTTTTAGTGGGTCTCCATTTCCACTAATCATGAAGTAATGCAAAATCAATATTTCCCACATTCCCCCAGTGCTGATCAAACTTATTAAGCTGCTGTAACACACACAAGCAACTTCTATGCATAGGTCCTCACACTTGTCCCTGGTGACCCTGGGATGCCATCTTTCATTCCTTTCACAGCATGGCAGGCTCAGTAAATATTTGTTGATTGAGTCATAATAATTTCTTTGTAAATAAATGTTGCATATTAGTAGTGACTAATTAACCTGAAATATTTCATGATAAAAAATCCTTTCCCATCCCCGATCTTAAAAACACAGTATTCTAAAGCCAGAGCTGATCTTAGAGATTCCTTATCCAACTTCCTCCTTCTGTAGGTGGAATAGGAGCGACACTGGCTTGTTGAGGGTCACATACAGCTACCTGCGTGATGGTCCAGGGCTGGCTAGTGTTATACTCCTGGGATTCACATCCTCAGGCCTCCAGATTCAGTCACTTCTGCTTGGTAGATGACAGGCCAGGATGGGAGTTAGCTGACATGGTTTAAGCCCTTATTCTTTTTCTTATTCACTGTACACCACGGAGAAAATCACTGAAACTTTTGGCCTCTCAGTCCACAGCTTCAAAGGCAAGAATGATAAAGTCTGCAAGAGTAATTTAGGATTTTACAAACCACAGCCCAGAAGTCAAGTCTAGTGTGCATCATTTTTATAAAGTTTTATTGGCACAGTTATTCATATAACAATCGCCCACAGCTTCCTTACTATGAAGGCAGAGGAACAGTTCATGTAAAAGCGATGTGACTGAAAGGCCAAAATATTTAATACTTAGCCCTTCACAGAAAAAAATTGTTTACATCTGATCAAATTCGTAGTTTATGCAAAGACTATAACTGCAAATTATTATACTCATATTTTAAAAATCACTGTCTTGATAACAATAGCAGTAACAACAATAGTAAATCAAGAAAATAATTGCAACAAGGAAGATTAAAGTTTTCTTTGTTTGTGGCATTATCTTGTAAACTGAGACTGCTCTCGAATTGTTTGCAGTAATGTACTTTTATAGAATCAAATGATATCTTTAATAGCTGTATTAGTTACTTTTCTCTCATTGCTTAGGAAAAAATTTCTGGCACCCAGAGTCAAAAGGAGAAAACTTTACCTGCCTCACAGTTTGTAGAGGTTTCAGCTGGTTCCAAGACAGGGCAGCAGAAGAGAAACAGTTCGTGGTAGAAGAGGCAGCAGAAGCAACAAGAGGCCTTCACAGCCTCTTTCTGCCCCTTTATCTTATTCAGACTACTGGGGGAGGCAGCACTCATGCCCTTAATCCTAGTGCCCTTGAACCCAGCCCCACCATGAATCTAATACACACTTGGATTCAACCACCTCTGAAAAAACGTGAGGCTTTGGGGGGACACAAGCCATAACAATAGACTTCAAGAATAAGCCAAATAAAAGCAAACGATTGACACATAACGCATAAAAGGACTGTGTTCAAAGCAGCAGCCTCTGCCCTCACTTTGGTCCCTCGCCTGACCCCCTCCATGGTCTCCAGCGTCTGCTCTGAGCATCTGGAGCTACCACACAACGGAACAAACATCCTCCAAGAAATACAGACTGACACAGGCCAGCCTCTGATGTCGAGCTCCATTGCTCTAACTGTGTTAAACTTTCCACTGGCATTTTTGAATAGAACGTTAGTGGCAGTGCACAGTTTCGATCTAGCAGATGCATGGAGAATAACACTAGCCAAGAAAAACATTCTTCAAAGAAGGGAGAAAATTAATCATTACCTATGGTCCATTTGCTAGCCTCCCACAGTGGACCAGGAATGAAGGGCCCAGGAATCAGAAGACCAAGTTCCTCTCAGCAGTGCCCAGCAGTTGACCAGGGATAAGTTTTCTCAGAAAATAAGATGCTAATAGCTGCCTTCCCTAACTCATGAGCACAAAGGGGCTTAAGTGAAAAGTGATAACAAACACAAATGTTTCCAAAGCCTGAAGCTCTACATGATTACCAAATGTGCTATGTATAAAATGAGTTACAGTGCAGTGTTCCCTGTATCCCAGGCAACACACTGACACCCTTTTTGTAATCCTTACCTGCACGTCTTGACAAATCTACATAACATCACACAAAGGAGATATCACTATCAGTGTCACTGTTTTACAGATGAGAAAACCAAGATGCAGAGAAATACAGTGACTTGCTCAGGGGCACCAAGCAATGAATGAAGAAAGTGCTAGGATTCAAAGCTGGCCACCTGCTCTAGGGCTCAAAACCCCAACGGTGGACTTAGTTGCAATCCTATGAGACAAAGCTGTGACAGGTAAAGGCATAGCGCTCAAAGGTTCACAAATAAATACTGCAGAAATGGAAGATGACTGATTAGTGATGGCTCCAGGAACAAGAAGGGTCATTTTTACTTACTGTGGGGTAGCATTGTTCGAAGGCCAGGGTGGCTGCTGGCAATCACAGCTCATGGGAAGGGCAATGTGGAAACTGTTTTCATGCCAAGAACAATGATTACGTGTTGCCTGTCGTTTGCACAGCGTCAGGCCCTTTGCCTGCACCTTCTCCTTCAAGTTGCATGACCATCTACTCAAGACAAGTCACACAGATACTACAGCACTTAAGAAATGTTTCAGAATTCATCTCCTACAATCATCCTTTAAATTAGAGGACATTTCCTACCAATCTAAATATACCACAGTTCTACACCTGAGAAAAATTATAATTCCCTTTTATCACGTAATATTGAATTAATATTCAAATTTCTCCAATTAGCTTTGGAAAACTAAAAGCTAATGATTCACCTCCTAACAAAATAAAGACCTTAAAAGGCTAAGCCTAAAATTATGCTTCAGTATTCTCATTTCATTGAAAGATACTAGTTTAAATTTAAATTTTCTAAACTCTCCTATATGTGGTAATAGTAGCTATAGTGAATATTGTGGTTATGGTCAATACTTATATATATATATTTATATATATGTACATGTATTACTATATATTGCTCTGAAGCCTGGGAGAAGCTTCACCCCAGAAGTGAGCAGAGAACAACCACCAAGAAAGCAGTGGGAACAGGAAAGGAAAGGTACTCAATGCAACAGATGCCATGGAAGGGAAACCAGAGTCTCCTGCAAACACCAAATGATCCATGGTGCAAGGCCCAACAGGCTGGTGTGAGATGAGCAGAGCGGAAAGGTGAGGCTGAGACCCGGGGTGCTGCGGGCCTCACCGATGACTGGGCTGTGTCCAGAGAAACAGGGAGTCCCTGTAGAGCCGTCCTCCAAACCTCAGTGTGGCAAGTGCATTGTGCTACAAGAGTTGCTGAGAGGCTGCTGGACTAATCCAAGCAAGAGCCATGGTGACTAGGACTGGGACGGCTGTGGGGAAGGAGGTAAACACACTGTTGATACCAGGCTGAAGCTTAGAGGGCTGTAGGGTGGCACAGACAGGTATTGGCTTTGTTTTAGACCAAACTCAACTTAATACTGCACCAGGGCAGTTAGTGAGAATCCAACCACATCAGCATTTCCCTTCAATTCAGCGCCTGCTCCTCTTTAAAATGAACTGAGAGGCCCATAAAACCAATCTAATTAGGGCCCTTTATTCCTCTCCAATAAAACCTCAAGTTTTCATTAGCTCCAGTAAAATTCTTAACAACATCTTCTTAATTTCCTCTTTAAAGAGCTATTTTACATGGTTTAAATATAATAATTATTTGGTAGTGACAAATATATTCCTAGTAAAACAATTATTTTGTGTTATATTATCAGCTAAAATCATCTAAAATCTGCCTAGAAAAGAAGTCATTTTATTTACCAGAGTTAGACTAAAGAGCTGATCTTCTTGACACAAATGACACAGGAACTGACCACTGTAAGAGACGGGATTCCTTAGGCTCTAAGGCTGAGGTTCCTGTTTTCTCTGAGGCATCCTCTGCCTTTCCTTGCCGGTCACATTTCCATCATGGATGTGGTGTCCATACAGATGAGAGACAAGGGGCTATGAGGCCTTCTCCTGTCATGCCACTAAAACATTCCTCTAAAATCTCACGTCAGACAACCTTAAAAGTTAAGGGCAGGTATGACTCACAGGGGTAAAATCCGAAACTGGTCAGCTACAAATGACACACTGTGAACATCCTATATGTTTTTGATCTTTTATTGTCCCCAACGGCTGGGAGTAAAGCACTAAAGCCATGAGAGTTTTGATGAAAGACACTGAAAACAAAATTTCAAGACAACACTTCCAGGCAACTCAACAGAAATATCTAAAGCACTGTGCATTATTGTGCTGTTGGTTGACATAATGGTAACTGTTTTACTCAACTTCCCTGCTGTTTGTCATACTACCAGATACCAACTATTAGTCAAGGGAAGGCTTCACATGACTCACGTTTGAAAGAGATTCAGTCCATGGTCCTCCGGTTTCAAGTCAGAAACACTGATGCAAAACTGTGTGTGATGATCCTCACGGGAGGATTGTTCATGACAGCCTGAAAACAGAGCAGGGGAGAGCATAAGAGACCAGTAAGGAACCAGCTACAAACACCGAGACCACACCTCCCGACCACCCCAACACACCCAGAAGTCTGCTCCACCGATCCCTGGGGCAGATCCCAAACCAATCGAGTTGATCTTCCACACTATTCCTGGAGTAGCCAAAGGCCATTTCCAGCTTCACAGCCTTGTAGAAGCCAACCTAACTCCTCACCACATACTGTCCTAAATCGGCATATTCTGCCACTTGAATGGGCTTCACCCAAGTTTGTCTTGCCCAGTGCACTGCCCCAGAACTTGGGTGTTGATGAAAATGATAATATGGGCACGCCCCAGGTTGTGACTTTTTTTTTCAGTAACAGGAATGGACTTGGCCAGGCACATCACCCTCTTTTCTCTGGGTTTCTTCAAGTCCGGTCTATGTAAACTGACTGGACAGAGATAAAGTAAAGGCTCTCTGGCTATGGAACTGAGAGTAACAGCTACATCACGCATGCTTCTCCCTCAATACATGGAGCTAGTGCCTTTTAATTATTATTTAAGGATGTTCAGAAGAGAGTGAAAAGTAAAATAAAAGCTATTATGATCATGGAATATTTTTTAAAATGAGATAACAGGTACCTACATAATACAGAAAGAAACTATCCTGTAGTCAAGTCTTCGTCTTGTCCCAGACATTGGTCTAAGAACTTTACATAAAATAAACACTGCTAACTAATAGCAACAATAAAGAGTAAATCAAATAGAAGTAAAACTTTGTGTACATGAATATTTGGAACTTTCCAACAAAACATTAGCACTTTTCACTCTTCTCTATTAATGTATTTGTCTCAATTCCAGAGAGAGAGAGAGTGGTTTTGGGTGGCTTTATATGATCCATAGGAAAATCAGTGCAGCATTTTCCACTAAAAGACCTTGATAATTGGTACCTGATCTTTGTGGCCTTCAGCTCAGTAGATGGGAAAATAGTCTTTCCCAGAGGACAAGGGAGTGAAATTGTATCATCTGTTTCTGATGCAATTCTCCATGTAAGCATGAAGACATTAACTACAATTATAAGCCCCCTCGATGAAACGATAACTTCAAATGCACACTCTATTCCCCTGGGGAGCATTTCAAGTTCATCAGGATACAGAAAAGTGGTAACTAGGTGGTTATTTCAAGAACCAGAACATTGAATAGCTTCATTTCATTGTCACTAAACTGATGTGTCCACAAATAAAAGTTTTAAAATTTTCTCCCTGAGTGCAGGACCTAAATGGACTATGGCTTTTTTTGGTTGCTGCTATCTGTGTTTTTCTTCTTGAGAAAATAATATCTGAAGTGTAATAACAGGAAATTTCTTTAAGACCAACACCCAACAACAACTCCCAGCTAGGGATGGAGTGGAGATGAGACCTGGAGAACAGACAGTTTTGCTCATTGGTGGAGATGAAATGAAAACTGAAATTCTGCAGCAGGAGGGTGGCCGCACTGTGGTCACAATGACTTATTTCACTGACTGAGCAGTTTTCTGCATGCCAAGCTCTCTATCAGGTACAGGTAAAATTTCCAGGAGACTAATGTACCTTCTTCCCTCAATATACCAAGCTGCCATTTTTCAAGTGCTATTACATGCTGGGCAAAGTTGTTTGTATCCATCAGGAAATAGGCAATGAATCTTCACAGCGGCCTAAAAACTAGGCGCCATTTTTACCACTGATATTTTAATATGAGGAAACTAAAGCCCACAGAGGTTTAGCACCGCGCTCAGAATCACTAAACAAGGCGGGGTGGTTAGCCCTGCAGTCTGCTGCGGAGATCTTGATATGTCTCCATTTCATCACTTCTTCTTGGTGCCTGTGTGTGACAGGGGCAGGCACGGTACACCCTGGTCCCAGCTACCGCAATGCCTCACAGATCCGTACTTCAGGACGAGACGAGCGGTCAGAGAAGGCGAGAGCCCGAGAGCCGCAGCAGATATTCCGCTCTCTTCTCGTCATCAGGTAGCTCATAGGACTGCATGGCAGGGTCGCCGCTGGCAGCTACCAGGAACGGCAAGAAAAAGCTCTGTTGATTTAAAGAATAACAAGGAAAAGATGTTAAGCTCAGCGCCTCTCCAGCTTCGCTGTAAATACCAGATACTGGCTTGTAGTTAAAAGGCAGCTCAAGGCCAACATGAGCTGCACCTGGGTGTGGCGAAGACTCCAGCCTGCTCAAGCGTTTCCACGCATTCAGGGTCTGCTCCATCTGAAACGGACACGCAGTCCCGTAAAACCAATTCCTACTCACATCTCTTTATGCTGCTCCAAAAACACCTGAAACTTTAATTTGATTCAGTAACACCCTTAATAGCCACTGCTTTATTTCTCGCCTTTAAAATCAATTGTATGTGTTCTAAGTAAAATAATTACTGATTAGTGCAAACATTTCTCTAATTCTATAGTTACTTTCTTAAAAATAACCTAAAAATGCTTCTTAAGTCTGAGAATTGCCTAGGAAATAAATTATTTACCCAATGTATTTCATAATTTTCTTTCTCATTATTTAGGAGTTCAATGGAAAATGAGTAAGGCTGAAAAGCTCTTGGGTATAACTTTAAATTTAATCTCCCTGACAAATCTAGCAGAATTTGTCATTATTAAATGAGGCTAAGGACCCTGTATGGCTACAGCGCTGGTGCTAATACCTTTCTGCTAATGCCTTTCAAGGCTCTGGCTTCCTGTGGAGGGGGGAGGGGTGTTGTGTGTTGGGTGCATGGGTGTGAACATGCAGGTGTACGGTGGATTATCATACCTGGAGGTAAACTTGAATAAGCAGCCCATTTTCCATCTCAGTGGGCAGGAACTCGTGAGCTCCCAGCCTCCCCCTGGAGAGTTCCACAGCATTTTGCCGAGACAGCACCTGAAGGCTCGTTTTGAAGCTAACTCCCTAGGCAGAAGGCATAGGACACTTTCATCAGCTATCGATGACTCCGTGGAAATAGAATTATCAAATTTTCTACATTCTTCACACGAGAAGAAGTCCCAGGATGAAGAGAACTTTGCCAGAAGCTGGATTGGCATCAGAAATCGGAACCTGGCTCCCCAGGGTGCCTCTGGGGAGCAGACACCTGAGCCCTTCCATGCTGCAGCAGCATTCTGTCCTTGCGTTATCATAGTTCTTATTTTCTACTTTAATTTTCCTGTTACTTGAGTTATGCAGATGTCATATTGATCCATAAGATGAGAGGGAGAGTAAACTGCAACCCTTAATCTTAGGACTAAGCATGTGCCACCTCTCCCCAGAATATCTGCTAATACCAGAGCAGGGGAAAGGGGGATATTTTCAGAGGTAAAAATATGCATTTTTTTCTTGATATGAAAGCACAGCTGAGTCACTCCTGAATATGAAAAATATCCCTTGCCACATATTTTTGGAGGATTATTATCATCACTAAGTATTTATGACAATCTCATCCTAAATATGATAGATATTAATAAAGAACGCTGGCTCTTAGCTAAGCTTAGAGCATGTCCGATGGATCTACCGAGAGCTCTCTGGGAGCTGGGCACCATGCTAAAAGATTTGTGTCATCACCACAAATGCTGGCAGAGCCTACTCCTTCCCATTTTACAGCTTAGCCACAAAGCGAAGTGAGCCAAAGTGTCGATACACCCAAGAATGGGAATCAAGTTCATTCATCTGACTCTGAATTTCAGGCTCTATCTACTGACCCGCCCCACTCAGGAAACTTGAACTGCGCCCAGGAACAGTTGCCCTGAGCCAAGCTTTCCACCTGGATGCAGAAATTCAGCACATATGGAATGCCGCAAGGTTCCAGGACAGGCCCCAAGTGCTTTCAGGTCTTAGGTTTCGTACCTAGTACTGTCGTCAGTGGGACACCTTGGGGAAAGCATTTGCAGGTTTTTGATATCTGAACAAAGAAGTGAGCGGAGACCCTCAAAAGAAGTAATAAGAGTAAGGTTTCTTTTAAAAGGAGTCATAAGAGGGACAGAATCGAGGGTGCCCACAAAGTGAACGGTAGAGAGAAACTCAGAGCCACGTAGGGACCAGTCCTGGCTCTCCTAACGTCCTGGGATTATGAGAGGTCAGCAGCTGGGGAGTGGCTGGGGTCGCAGCACCGTGACTCAGCCATCCCTTCAGTGGCGGGCTTTTTTGACCATCAGGGGTTTTTAGAGGAAGTGTCACAGCGTCCAGTCCCTGCTGGAGAGGGGCAGCTCAGCACCGCCACACTGGGGAAGTTGGATCAGGCCAGGGCCAGGTCCCTGCCAGCGCATCTTGAGCAAGGGCGACAGGTGGGCCTTTATCTGTTGGCTTCCTGATATTTTGACACAGTCCTCCTTGCTCTGTCAGGTTTCTCGGTTCTTTCCCCCACGCTTTCTATTGTTTACTTGTCTTGTTCCCCCTCCTACCTCAGAAACCATGACCATCATAACTTCCTGAAAAAAGGCACTGCTGCGTTATAGTTTATTTCCAGAAAAGAGCTGGGAAGTCACCGGCTGCCCCTTGGTTTTCACAGCCTGTCCTTTCTTCGCGGAGACCTGAAGTGCAAACGTGTATTGAAGGTCTGGTGTTCAAGGGGCGGGTGGCCTGGGAGCGCGGCTACCAGAGAACGCGGCACATGGCGGAAGACACAGCGCCTGCCCCCCAGCAAGCCACGGCCTTTCCCGCCAGGTTTCAGTAAAGAGGAAATAAGAACAGCTGGAGGAGTAATAATAGAGTGGGTGTCGGATATCGAGGGGCCCAAGTGCCAGCCTTTAGTTCCCCACTATCACTCCGTGTGACCTTACAGCTCCTGGCTCTTAATGAACTCACACACACAAGGAACAATTGGATTTCATGGAGAAAGAAATGAACAGATGGTGGTTGGGAGACATGGTGACTGCAAGGACACAGACCAGGCCTGAGGTTCTGGTCCATTCCGTCACTTCCCTGATCCTTGTTATGAAAGTATAATCTGTGTGCTTATGATGGCTACAGGGCCTCTGTGGATTCTGCTCTTCAAGAAGAGAGTTTACCTTAGAAACAAACAAGGCGTTAACCACTATAAATCCTAACTGAGAAAAAGACCAACTATAATCATGTAGAAAATGGGTTTTTAAAATATTCAAATTTTTTAGGAATTCTCATCCCACTGGAAAGAAAAAATATAATGATTAGAAGGAAAAAAAATCTCAGGTCCAAATCGTGACACAATATTTTGGGCAGTGCATGCTTATTTACATAATTGTCTAACAATTTGCCTTCTGAAGCTAGGTTTGGATACTGCATAGTTCAGTTTAGTTTACTGCTCTATTTTGAAGCATTATGACCTTTAATAAAGTTATTAAACTGAAATCTACTGTCACCAAAACCACAGACTCTTAGCAGTGCTATTGTCATCTGTGGTGCTTTGACCCCACACAACATAACAGAATTTAAAGCTATCAGAGCATAAAGAAGCCTGGAGCATATGCAAAGGACCACAGTCAGTCCTGCTACCACAGGCCACAGCTAGAGGAAGGTGAGCTTTCACCGATAAAGTCAGCCTTCTCTGTTGGTGGGACATAAGTGGCACATGGACAAATGAGGCTTAGGAGGCAGAGCTGCCACTCTTCAAGCACTGAGGGCACATGGTGGAGAAAGAGGAACCTCCTCGGGGCAGCCTGGGCCAGAGCTGGAGCCCCCGGCAGACCCCAGCACATTTCAGAGGGCCTCGGGCAAGCTTCCTAGCAAAGAATCCCTCTTGTGAAAGTCACTACCTAAAGGAGACACCAAGGCTGGAGAAGAGAAATTTAATAAATACAGGTGGAAGGAAGTGTTGGTTGGTCCAGTTGCAATAGGTCACTACCCAGGCTTCCTAGTAAGGTTGAGGTGAAGCATCCCTGAACTCCAACAATTCAGCTCCTCAGGATCCGCCCCAGAGGATTCTGACCACAGGTGCTCACAGAGATGGGATTGAGAGTTTTCCAAGCAGCATGGTATATAAGTCTATCAGGTAAGAATGGATAAATAAATTATGAGGTATCCACACAATTAAATACTATCTTGGCTGGGCATGGTGGCTCACGCCTATAATCCCAGCACTCAGGAGGCAGAGGCAGGAGGATTGCTGTGAGTTGTAGGCTTGTCTGAGCTACATAGTGAGTTTGGGGTCAGCCTGAACTACAAAGCAAGAACCTGTCTCAAAAAAAATTATCATCTGGCAGAGAAGATGCCTAACTAGAATGGTATATATCAATATGCATTATCTCATAACTGTACTACTGATCATAAATGCAAATTTCAAAAGAATATAATATGATTATATTTTATAAATTTTAAAAATAAGTACAAATAATTTTGTAGTTTTTGCTAAAGTTCTAACCATATGTAATAAAGATGGTAAGAGCAATGTAAAAAGTAAAGACAGAAATGATGAACACCATGCTCAGTAAAGTGAATTCCCTGAGAAAAAGGGAAGAAGGAATCTATGGGGAGGGGTCAAAGCACATATATGGAGTTTGTAGTCATTCATAGTGTTGATCTTTACACCTTTTTTATATCTGATATGTCATAGAATCTTAAACTTTTTCATCTAAAAAAAAAATTAGAATCAATATGTTAATTTGTTCAATAAATATTTATGAGCAGCTACTCTATGCCCAGGGCACTTCTCAGAGCTCAAGAGAGAAACACAGGAAGCACAAAGGTAGCCAGTGACCTGGAAGGTTTTTGGACTACTCAGAGTAAAGAAACACAGAAATAGAGACCACGGTACAAGCGTGTAACAATGAAGGAACTCGTGTCTAAAGGAAAGACACAGCTTGAGTCAAAAGCACACAATCTGTCTCCAACACATGTGGCTCAATGGGGGGAGACCTTAGAGAAAAGCAAACCCAGCTCCACAAAACAGGACATACATCCCGCAGTGGATCCTTGGCTCCTCTCCCAGCATGCAGTGTAATCCATTAACCTGACCAGCATTTCCACTCAGGCCTGGGCTGTTTCAAATACATTCCACAGTGGCTGAATCTCACATGATTGTGCTGTGCGGTGCTTCTTTTTCAACATCAATGTCACAGTTCCTCTCTTGGAGGTGTAATCATGATGAGGCGACATTCACTCATCAGTCATTCTGATGCCTGCGTGTGAAGAGCACTTGGCAGATATTTCTCCCCCGCAGTGCTTACCGTAAGAGCTGATGAGAGTCTGTTCTGTGCGTCACAGAGGAATCGAGGGGTGTTACGGGGAGGTTCAATTTGTCTTGATGACAACCATTTGTGTAGCACTAGGAGGAGGAGATGTCGCTGGTCATTGCATGATATCAAAAACTGTGCAAGAGAGTCAACCAGGAAAGTCCCCTGAGTTCTGTCACACCGAGCAGGAGGGAATGATTTACAATGATTTTTATAGCCTGTATGAGCCCAAACAGCAATAACCAATACACTAATAGAGAATGACATACATACTTATTATTTGAATCATAATTGCAAAAATGTCTGTCATTACCAACTGGAATAGGAAAGTCCAGAAGTAATTCATGGTAGAAATAATATCATTCATACATTAAATGCCTATTTTAGACATCTGGAACAAAAAATAATAGCTAAACATTTCTATTGCTATCTACATCCATAATTCAGAACACTTTCATGCTATGCACAATGGATTGATTTATATGTTAATAGTTTCGCAGCTTAGACAGAAGGATTAAATCTAACCCTCATATTGTGCAGATGGGCAAGCTCAGATCCAGATGGATGACGCAGAAAAATCTCCCCATTTGTAAAAGAGCTGCTTGTGGTCCAGCACGGAGCCTCCAGTCTTCCACAAGTGTACGGATCGCTGTGAAGTCTTGGCAATGACTCCGCAGGGCAGTGGCCCCTACTTAGACTTCCATTTGGGTTTGAAGCTTAGAGATGATTTTGAAATTAGCTAAATGTTCCTTCACAGAGAGCCAGGACCCTGTGCGGTAAAGCCTGATAGCATGAAGGTCTTTTTCCCTCTTGGGAACCTGAGACAAGGCCTGTGGAATGGCAGTCAACTGTGTGAAGAGCACAGGTGTGAGTCCAAAGTTTAGAAATACTGTGTAGAAGTCATGCCTGTCCACTGTCCGGGCCTGTGCTGAGTCATGGCAATGAACACAAGAAACACACCATGTATTGAGCTGGGAATGAAAGGGCAGCGTTGGACTTCTCTGGATATGTACAGTGCGGTGAGGTACTGGAGTGCATGACAGGGCTTGATTGCTTGCTTGCTTTTAACTACAAGGAAAGAGAAAATACAAGCTTGCTCTCCCCAGCCCTGGGCTGTCTCTACAGTCAGGCTTGGCATTCCTGTGAATACTTTCTCACCTTATCAGCCATCTTGGAAGCAGGTATGCATGATTTCCCCGTATCCTTAATGCCTGAGCTTCAGGACTGTGTCTGAATTGCTCTGGGCTGCACAACTCTGAGTGCAAGGGGCTCCCAGTCATGCCAGCCACCTGCTTGTCCAGCCCACACTGCTCTCCATCAAGAGCCTTTGAGTGTAGCCTTGTCCCAGCCAGGAGTCAGGGCTCCAAATGCTCTGGCTGGCTCTGTGGCCAGGTCATTCTGCAGAGTAAGCAGTAGTCATAGTTCTAGCTCAGCTGCCTCTTTCAATTTTGCCCTCTGTTGATGGAAATGCTAGTTTTCCTAGAACCCTGATCCCCAGATGTTGGATCATTCTGTTTGGATCTCTGAGATGATCTCTGTGTCATCTTCCTGTGATGGTTTGTGCTCCCTGGACCCAATCGCCTTCCTCTCTGTTAATTTAATTACATTGTCTTGGATTGGATTGTATGGGGCACTTTTCATCATGCTCTTACTAGTTTTATCAGGGATTGGTCCTATCACAAGCCATTCAACCTCCAGAAAACTAGCTTGAGGGTCTTGCCTTGCTCCCATCTAACACACACCATCTGCATCCGTCAGAGGATCTCTGAACCAGGGCCCACAGAGCCACAGGCTGTAAGAACTCAACATTTTAATGCGGAAATGGCCACTGACCTCCCAGAACATAAAACCACACAACAGGAAGGCCACCAAGGTGTGGCTTCCGGATCCGGGCCTCATGGAATATGCTCTTCCTGCTTCTCGTTTCCTGGTAAACTCAGGGCAGTTACTCAGCTCCTTTCTGTCTTAGTTCTTTCATTGGTAAAATGAGAATAATGCTACCATTTAGTGCTAATCACACCCAACACCTTCTTCAACATGGCATATAACAAGCTTTCCCTAAATGGTGGGTCTTATCAATAGTATCATCACTAATATGACATGAAATTCCTGAAATTTAACAGTTGCCAAACAAATGTCTGTAGAACAACACCTATTTATTTGACTTTTTCCTCATCTGTTTACAAATTTAAAGAAAAACAGGTACCAGCCAGTCTCTTCACCTGCTCCTGTAGCCACTGCATCTCTTCTGTTCTGTCCTGTATCACATAACTGTCTCTGTAGTTATTTCATCATCCCCATGAGCACCAGAGCTTGAAGTCAGTGAGGATACTTGGGTATTTATGAGACACCAACACAGAACTTTCTCATCTCTTGCACCTTTATCATGGCCACACAGGGCATCTACACAAGTATTACCTGCAGTCATTAGACAAGGTCATCGAAAGTCATCTAACCAGTAAATGTCAGAGAAGAGATAAGAGTACTCATTTTATGATTTCTCACCCTAAACTCTAGTTTGACATTACAGGTTAAGTCTCTTATATGCTCTAAGTCTGGATCAGATGGCCAAAGCAATTATATCACTTATAACTTGCTTATAACCTCTCTTGTAAGTCTTTATTGAGCAATGCCTCAAGCATCAGCTATTAGCATGCTTGGCCATATACAAGGGACCACACTGTGATCTCTGTGGAGGTACAAGTATAATTGACATGATAAAAATAGCACACCAGCAAATATATTTCGTGTTCACAATGTAAAGTGAAGAGTATTTAATATGATTCCAGGTGGACTGGGTGCTTGATTAGTGTAAATCATTTCTCTTCCATGAGTTTCAAGTCACTCATAGGAACTTGTTGTGCCTATTTCTCTCCTAGAAAAAAACCTAGAAATAGGTCAAGCAATGGAACAGGAAGGCAAAGATAATAGAACTGCACACTTAAGACCTGCTCCAGGTTAGAAAAAAAAAAGACTTCCATTACACACACACACACACACACACACACACACACACACACTCACACACACACACATATGTCCCCTCATAAGTAGCAGTGTCACAGAACTAGAAGCAAAAGGGTGTTACATTATTTTTAAAATCTATTGGATGCAACTCCTTACATTCTGGAACATCATCACAGGAACTGCCATTTGGTTTGTTAAAAGCTTTGATTTCATGATGAATAGCTATATGCCTGTGACAGCATGTAAATCAGAAAGAAATAAAAGTCTGAGGAAATCTAGTTAAGACATTATAGGATGCCAACTAATGGAGAAAAACAATCCAAATTAAGAGCACCAAAGTTAGGAAGAATTGGGCCGGGGAGTTAGCTCAGTGGTTCTGGCGCCTGTCTTGCAAGCGCAAGGACCCGGGTTCGATCCCTGGTAACCACATAACAATACTGGGTGTGGAGACTCACGCCCAGCAACAACCAGTACCACACACCACAACGCCGGGCGTGGTGGCTCACGCCTGTAATCCCAGCACTCGGGAGGCAGAGGCAGGAGGATTGCTGTGATGTGAGTTGGAGGCTGAGCTCAGGGCCAGCCTGAACCACAAAGCGAGACACTGTCTCAAAAAAAAAAAAAAAAAAAAGTTAGGAAGAATTGTTAGGAGACATTGATATCACTGTATTTCTTCACAAAATACATTTCTGTGCATTAAAATGAGACATTCAGATCACCAGATCTCCTGGAAACCAGGAAGTACTAAATATGTTCACAGCCATCTTCCCTCAGGATATAGTCAGATCTAGAGCCAGTTTCGTTAAGAGTTTTTCCCCAACCTGAAATGTGATGGGTCCCCATCAGGTAGAATACACTGAGGAGACAGATGGATTTCTGCAATAACGTATGATTCATTCATTCCCATCTACAAGCTATTTAGGGGAAATTATCCATGGGATTTATGATTAGTTTAAAAGTCACTGAAGTTGTTTTTCTGTCAGTATAATTTTAAGTCACACAAGATCATTAGTTGGGAAAATATCTTTGAGAAAGGTATATAACTAGTTCCTTCTCCTGAGCAGTGTGATTTATGTGGCAGAAATGCAGTGCTTGGGATTCAACTTGGAAGCAGGAGTTATTCTCAGGACTGGAGCCCAAGCTTCTCCTCTCCCTTGGCATACCCTATTGTGGCTAGATGGAAATGCATAGACTGGAAGATGTCCTCAATTGAAAAACTAAAAGGCTATTTCTAAGAGTACAAAAATGTCTCCATTGGCCCATGCAGGGAAAAAATAAACATGAAAAAGCATTCTGAAGCTTCGTCGAGATTCTGTTATTGCGCCATGAGCAGCCTTAGCTTTCTCCTTGGGTTTGGTGGCTCCCTTGAGGTGGCCACTGTCTGGCCGCTGACAGCTTTCCTGGCTGTGAATTAGGAGGCACATATGCCAATCACACTTCTGCTCCAACCGCTGGTGCTGTTGTCTTATTTTGAATCCTTTAGATCACTTCTTCCTCTCTTCTCTATAGGATGAAACTCGGTATGAGGTGAAATTCTATGTGAGATCTATAAATGTCAAGTTGTGGTTTTGCCGTCTAGAATGATCAGAGTGAAATGTGTTCAGAGTCTGACCTTTCATTCCCATTGTTTTTCCCACTGTCTAGCACCTGCCGAGCCACTCCAAACTTTCTAGAGAGTGGAGGATAGTCAGAATATCTTCATGGGCTGCTTGCACACAGATGGAAAATCAAAGGTGAAGGGAGCCAAGCAAGTTTGCTAGAAGGAGAGGATCCAGGTTCTCTTGCCGTCTTCTGGACCATCCAGAATACTGCTTTTATGGCCGGCACACACTGAGAGCTACAGAGTGTTCAATGGTGCTGATCCTCAGGGAATGGAGGCACCTGTCTACAGTCTTCTCTGACTCACCTGCAACACCAGAGCTGGGCATTCATTACCTCGGTTACCCAGACAACAGTCAAGTTCTGTCACTTCGACTAAATCATCCAACTACTCTGAGCCTTGTAACTTTCACATCAGTCTAAGAACATTAAAAACTAGTAGAATGTTGAGAGCTAAATATGACAACACATGCAAAAGACTCAGCCAAGTGTCTGGTCTTTGTTAAGTAAGTAAAGAGTTCAAAGCATGTAGTTTGGTAAATATCAACTGTTTTTAAAAGTTTAATTATTACATAATTATATAAACTAGGAGGTTGGGCATAATTATTCTCCTTTATTTGTATATTAGGGAGAGAAATTAACTTTAAAATTAAATCAATAGGTCCATAGGAAGGAATAAATCTTTCATCACTTGACATGGTACAGTACCTCTGTTTTCTCCATTGTAGTTAATTGATAAATATGTCTTCTTACTGGAAGGACTTTCTCAGGAATTTTTGGTTCTGTATCATGAAAAGTCTTCTTATTTACGGGGAGGGAAAGTTCCTTTATGCTCAAGAGTTGATTGACTTCAATAACTTTAAAAGCTTATTTAAGTAAAGACTAACAAGAATATGTCGGGCCTCGGCCCCTCATTGCCTGCACCATCGCAGTGACACTTGGCCCCTCCCCTCCTGAAGCCCCTCCCCTCCTGAAGCCCCTCCCCCTCCTGAAGCCCCTCCCCCTCCTGAAGCCCCTCCCGTCTTCCGTTTTCTGTGAGCCATTCTCTGAGAGCCTCTTCTAAATGGCAGGCCAACCCACTTCTTGTCTGCCACTATGTGTCTCTGGGGTTGTAATAACTATAAATATATTTGCTGTGTGATATCTACTAAATCCCTTTGTAGATGACACGATGGGTAATTTTACGTGCCAACTTGACTGGGCTCAGGGATGCCACACAGGGAGCTAAACATTATCCCTGGGTGTGTCCAGAGGAGACCAGTGTTTGGACAGTAGACTAAGGAGACTAAGTCACTCTTACCCGAGGGATGGATGGCATCCAATCTGCTGAGGTCCCAAACAGACCGCAGGACGAGGCGAGACAGGTTTCTCTGTGTTCCTGAGCTGGTGGAGCTGTCTTCTCCCTGCGGCCCTCAGAGCTGGTGGTTCTCAGACCTTCAGACCCAGGACTCGTCCTGCAGCCCCCACACCCACGGTTTTCAGGCCTCCACGTTCAGAATGAGTTACACCAGGAGCCCTCCCGGTTCTCTGGCTCACAGATGGCAGATCGAGGACTTCTCTGCCTCACAGTCATGTGAGCCGATCACCTTGATTTTCGTGTGTATGAGTGTGCATGTGTGTGCAAGTACACATACTGTATGGTCTCTGTCATAACGCACGAAACAAAGTCCTTTTCCCAAAAAGCAGCTTATTCCTGTTTCATAATTTCATGTGGAGTTTTTCACTAAAAGAATATTAAGAAATCTCCTTGCACCTTTAAGTATTCATTTAAATAATTCTTGTGGGCCAGGAATTTAGCTCAGTGGCTCCATGCCTGCTCACAGGTGCAAGATCCTGAGTTCAATCCCCAGTCTCACAGAAAAAGAAAAAACTTGTGACTTAGCATTCTGCGACAGACAGTTACCACTATTTATCTGCCTCATTTTCAGGGTACTCGGGGTGTTTCTTTTTAAAAGAAATGTAGTAACCCTGCAGTATTAATATTAGAAGGTGATTTCTCCTTATAACACAACTAGTAAATATGCTAGATATCATATGAGTGATATAGATATAGATATCATATGAGTGATATAGTTTATGAGTTCACTGAGTTATCTACAATAAATATCTCTGGGTGGTGGGTTTGGAGTGGATTTTATTTTTTAAGTTAAATAAAAATTAAGAAGCATTTTAAGGCCAGAGATTTAACTCAGTGGTGTTGCACCTGCCTCACAAGTACAAGGTCCTGAATTCGATTCCCAATAGGGGGTCCAGGAACAAGAAGCATTTTACATTACTGGCTGCCTTTAAGGAGGTCACATTGGAAAATATGGGGGAGAAAAATGGCCTGGGAGAACTATATTTTTGTTTTTAATAACCTTTGTTACTTGATTACGATTACCAAGGTAACATATTTAAAGCAAAATGCAAAACTACATGGGGGAAAACATTTGGATGAAAATAAAAATGAACCATAATTCTGACATCAAAAGATATATACTGCACACATATGTAGCAACAGATACTAATATATAATTATATAGTAACATTTTTCTACCTAGCTAGTCAGCTGCTTTTTAATGAAAGTATGCAGCTTATTTTAGTTTCATAATGTGCTAACATATCTTGGCAACATTTTCCTATATACCTTTAAATACTCACATAAATAATATTAATGATTGTTTAGCATCCTGTAAGAAGAATGTATTGCTATTTACTTAAGCAATGTTAACAATATCAGATTGTTTGCTTTCATAACTGCACAAAAAAATACGTCCATGCTTTAGTTAAATGTTATAAGTCTATTGCATGTGTATTTGTTCTGGGAGTGGTAAGGAGGGGATGCGGTCACTCTTCCTAAAATAAACACTCACAGTGAGAACATTTCAAGTCCACCTTCTGACAGGAGGCACGCTCTTGCTGAAAGGGTGTCCAGGGACAAGCACATCTGGCCTTGGAGCATTTGTCTTCGCCATGATCCCTGAAGAGCGGGCACACCTGTTTCTGCCTAGCATTTAAGGAGGTGATGTTCGTGCAGGTAATACAATAAATCTACAGGACAGATGCCCATGAAGGCTCATTCAAGGTGCTTAGTGTGAGAGACTGGAAGAAATAGAAAATTCCAGCCAAATTATCACTAAGCTATTTGAGAACCAAGCAATCGACTCTTGATTAATGAGCATTTCCTACATCATTCATGCCCAATTTCCCAGAAGTCTACCTCTGAAAACTACCACACGGTCCTGGAAGAAATGCTACCTTCTCTGTTGTAAGATCTACTTCCCTCCTGTATCCCCTGCAGGGCTATTTTCTAGGCCACACAAACGGCAGCCAAGAAGACTGAAAGAGGGCCTGTTTCATAATTTCATGTGGAGTTTTTCACTAAAAGAATATTAAGAAATCTCCTTGCACCTTTAAGTATTCATTTAAATAATTCTTGTGGGCCAGGAATTTAGCTCAGTGGCTCCATGCCTGCTCACAGGTGCAAGATCTGTGGTTCCGGCGCCTGTCTTGCAAGCTCAAGGACCCGGGTTCGATCCCCGGTAACCACATACAATACTGGGTGTGGAGACTCAGGCCCAGCAGCAGTCAGTACCACATACCACAGTGCCGGGCGTGGTGGCTCACGCCTGTAATCCCAGCACTCAGGAGGCAGAGGCAGAGGCAGGAGGATTGCTGTGATGTGAGTTTGAGGCTGAGCTCAGGGCCAGCCTGAACCACAAAAGCGAGACCCTGTCTCAAAAAAAAAAAAAAACCTAAAAAAAGAAGACTGAAAGAGAAAAAGATTGAACAGACTTAAATGAGACAAAGAAAAGCTAAGAGCTCGGTGATATGAACGTGTACTGTAAGTCACAGCGCACGCCGATCTTCACACCTTGGGGCTTTTGCCTTGCATCCCGAGACTGCGGGTTAACTCCCACTTCTCCTAGTCGCAGCTCAGCAGTAGAAGCAGCATGTGTTGGTTAAGCAGAAAAGAGGGAGAGTAGCTGTTTAAGGTGAAGATGCAGTCCACCATCGTACCACGGCGTTCCTCACTCTTTCTCCATCACCCCGTCAGGAACTCCGGAAGGCATTCTTTTCTTCTTACTTCCGATCCTCTGTGAAACTGTAATTTTTTAGATAATGTGTGTGTGCATGTGTACACCTGTGCATGCGTGTGTGTCAGTATGGACAGAGAGAGAAAGAGGAAGAGAAGAAAGAAGGGGACAAGAGAGGAGAGGAGAGATCGTTTCCATCTGAAAGACCCAACTTCTGCGCCTTTGAGGATATCAGCCCCATTGAGAATGTTTTATCAGCAATATTTTCTTTAAACCACCAGTTTTTACTCTCCATTAGAATCACAGGATCCTAGAAATATGAGGACTTGTGATTCTGCTACTTGAATAGTTCTCACATATTGATTTGCAGTAACCTCATTTGGAAAGATTCTTTCTTCTGAAGGACGTCAAGGCTGTATGTGTCACGTGCTATATATAAGATGCTCTGTACTGGGAGCTGAAGTAATTTTTAATGTCTAATGACTAAGCACATGCACTGTGTTTTGAGCACAATCTTTGCACACCAATGACTTTTAAGACAGATTAATTTGTCGAGCTCCAATTCATGATGCACCAGGCTCTAGAGCCCAGTTCTTCGCACCCTGGATATCTCTATGTGGCCCTAGGCTTTTGACACCCATGGGGAAACAGTCATGGAGGAGCTGAGAGATCTGCCCCATGATACACAGCTAGCTGAAGAATCTAAAGTGATCTTTACTCGTAACCATGAGGCCACACCTTCCCACACCAACACCCACTGGGGCACAGATTTTTGTAAAAGATAACTGCACACAGGACCGCGGATATAGCTCAGTGGTTCCAGCGCCTGTCTTGCAAGTGCAAGGGCCCAGGTTTGATCCCCGGTAACCACATAATACTGGGCATGGAGACTCACGCCCAGCAGCAACCAGTACCACATAGCACAGAGCCGGGCGTGGTGGCTCACGCCTGTCATCCCAGCACTCGGGAGGCAGAAGCAGGAGGATTGCTGTGATGTGAGTTGGAGGCTGAGCTCAGGGCCAGGCTCAACTACAAAGCGAGACCCTGTCTCAAAAAACCTAAAAAATAAATAAATAAATAAAAGACAACTGCACACACATGCACGCACTCACGCACACTCACACACATCTTCGTCTCCTCTGAATAAACCATGTCTTAAGAGAAATATCAACAAAGTTAGAGCCAGGTAAATCCTGCTGGATTTTACCTGCTGCTTTCTCAGTATTTTTATAGGAAATTCTTAACCTACCTAATCTTCATAAATGGAATCTATCGGTACTTTACAAATGAAGTTGTTTCAGGTATAAAATGTTCACCAAGAGCTGCTCATGTAGGTCTAAAAACAACAGGAAAAGGTAAAGTCATGGCCCACCCGCAGCTCGCTCACAGTGGGATCTGAGTGACAGCACTGCTGGAGTGACAGCACTGCTGGCTGGGGCCAGCACCGTGCCGAGCAGTAGAGACAGCGTCAGAGGCCGTGGGCTGTTGTGAAAGCCACGAAGGGCCTGGTGGGACAGGAATGGAGCGAGCAGGAGCAGAAGAGTCGTCTGTGAAAGGAAACCAGGCACACACGCCCAGCCTGGCCAGTCCAGTGCTCTCATGGTGTTTGCTACAGTTTCCAGAAGCAAGATACTGCAGGCATATAAGCCAGTACACTTGAAAAAGTGATCTAGCATCTGGCAGAAAGAGGCTTCACAAACATTTTTCAATACCATTGATAGTTTTCCTCCATTCCAAGTGTTTAGATAGAGAGAGATAGAGATAGAGTGTGTGTGGGTGTGGGTGTGGGTGTGGGTGTGTTTTGCAGATCAAACTCAGGGCCTGGCACACACTAGGCAAGCATCTCACCACTACAATATATCCGTAGCCCTCCTTTCCCGATTTAAAAAGAAAAATAATTACAGTGATGGAATGGATTCATCCAAAACAAAATGTACCAGATTAGTTTGAAATAAGGGTGTGCATTACAGTTTACTGCCACCCAGTCCCAACTCACAGACCTACACAGAGCAGGAGAGGAAGTGAGAAAGCCAGGGAAGGAACGGAACGCGGACAGGGAGCCCTCTCCACACAGCACGCAGGCCCGCCAGCTGCAGGTGTTCTCCGGCCAGCGAGAACACGAAGGACCTTGTCCACCACGCTCAGGGCACTGTTCCATTCTTCTTAGAACACATATCCATTTTAGAGAAGTCTCAGGGAAGAGTCCAGAGTTCTTCTCTGTCAGCCCACGTGTCAGAGCGGGAATGAGGTAGAGAACAGTCACCTCAAACGCACCCTTTCACAACCGCAGCCACCCGAATATTTTGCACTTTAATACTATGCCCATCTGCATACATTTCCAATGCCATTTCTGCATATTTATCTGTGAAAGTTATTACATCATTTTTCCCAGAAGTCAGCACCATGAGGTCTGTCACAGCCCTGGAGCCACACAATGACTCAACTCTGCCTTAGTGATGCAAAAGCAGCTGTGTGCGGCAATACATGAATGAATGGCTATGCTCCATTAAACTTTATTTATGAAAATGGCTGGCACGCTAGATTTGGCCTGCAGACAAAAGCATGTCAATCTCTTCCACAGCCAGCTCCAAAACTGAGTTTTCATCTGCAGGATGGAGGTGTGGGCACCGCTAAGATCCTCGACAATCTGCCCCACTATATGCTACGTGTCTCCCAGAGTTCGTACATAAGCCAAAGAGGAAAGCTGCTTAGAAAAAAATGCACAAATAATAGTGGACATAAGCGATGAACTTTTCAAAAATAATTGAGTTTCCTGTATTCATATGTTGAAAGATCAGAAAATGCCACATCCTCCTTTATCAAACTGGCAGTTGAAGTGTTTGTGCGCCTCACGTGGGATGCTGGCTGTGAGTTAACTGACATGCCCACAAGAAGCAAGGAAAAATACGTGTGGGCACTGCTCAGAGCAGCTTAGACTAGAAACACGAGGATACAAGTTTATTAATTTCAGAGGGAAAGCCACATTGGTCAGCCCATACAGGGCATACAATTATCTCTGTCCAATAATTAAGTAAAGTGAGAATTTTAATGTGTCTGAGGAACACAATCTGATGTTATGTTGAAGAAAAGATGCTTGCTCACCTCTCCTATTTTTAAAACCATGAAGTAGCAAAAACACCCTGCTCAAGTCTCTGAGAACCCATCTGGCTCGCTATAAAACCACGAAATGGTTTGCCACTTAAGACTGAAAAACTTTCTCAGCAGAGCCAGGTTCACTTCCAATTCAACAAAGCAAATCAGACTTCCAAACATAAGAAAATTCCCCTTTCCTCGATTAGCAAAGTTTTATAAAATATACAATTAGGACTCTATTTCTATTCAAATTCACATAGCATATCAAGAATAAGTTGTACTAAATTGCTGTTGATACAAATGGTGATAAAAGTCTAGAGAACCCCATGGCACATCTGGATATCTTGCCACCAAATGGAGCCAATATATCACTAATATTATGATAAATAGCTTAGAATTATTAATGGCCAGGTTCATTGTTCCTGTCACCCTATGACTGATGTACCTAGTCTCCTTTTTGCAACAGCCAAATTTCAGTTGCTGCTTAGACACATAAATATGATCATGACAGCCCAAGTTGTTGTTCTTAATGAGATCACGTGCTCGTTCCAAGACATCTCACCTCCCTGTCAAATGACACTGAGAAAAACAGTGAAAGAGAAAAGGCCACAATAATTCTATCTCCAGGCTCATGAAGATCTAATCAGTCTCCTTCACACTGGGACTCAGATGCCCATGTCAGACTAGCGCCTGGGCCCAACCTCCCCAAGTTGTAGTTAGGTATGAACGTCTTCCATTTTCCAGACAGGTACATCCCTCCTCCAGTCTGACTGCCTGTTTCTGATTAGAGCTTTCACGGGGTTCTGAACCCCTGAGTGGCTGACACACTACAAAGCACCTGGACACCCAGGCTCAGGTGAGTTTCAGTGGATGGACAGAGGGAGGGATGGACAGAGGGATGGATGGATGGAAGGTCAGAGGCAAGACAAGGACAAAAGCTGGGAATTCCAGAGCTCAGAGGTGACTGCAATGACCCATCTGAAGCAGGAAGTAAGACAGGAGTTTTAAGCAAGCACTTTATCTCAAGTCGTGCTCTTTACATTTAAAAGAGTCTCTATTGGTAACATGAAGTAAGAAGATTTGGAAGGAACCCAAGAGTTTCCTCAGCCCCAAAGGCCTCATTTGAAGAAAGAGAAATCAGAAACACAGAAGGACGTACCCAAAGTCACCCGCAGCATTAGAGGAAGCCCTGGGCGCTGGGTCTCTTGGCCTGTAAAGCCTCGGCCTGTGGCTGCCTGTTCCCACCACGTCCTCAAGACGACACTGAGTCCCCCGGGTGAGAGCAAAGGTGCCCCAGGAAGTGGAGTAGCTCGGCTGTTCCAGTCCTTTTCTCCTCATGTCCTGTGTGTGAGAAGATCCCAGGGGCTGTGCCTGGAGCGGTTCCCTGCAGAGATGGGGCAAGTGACCCACTCCCAGGGACAATGTTTACCCCACCAGGTCTCAGGGTGAAACGGCTTGAACTACAGAGCCACAGAACCGCATCAGCCACCCCTCACCGTCTTCCAGATCCTCCAAGGACCACAGCCTCTCTCTTTCCTTCTGCCCTCCCTCTTTCCCTCTCTTTCTCGCTCTCTATCTCTCTATCCCTCTATGTCTCTCTTTCTCTGGCTCTCTCTCCTCCCTCTCTCTGCATCAGACCAAAACTGATGTCTTTTAACAGAAAGTAACAACCACAGATCAAGAGGCACACGCTGAAGTTCATTTTTCAGATCCAAGCCAGCTCTGACCACAGCCAGGCCTCCTACTAAAGGAGACCTAAGGGAAGTGGCACTTCCCAAACCGAAGCTGCGGATCTTCCCCAAAGTCTTCCCTGCTTGGGACATAAGAAATGAAAATTTGCCCTTCAGGCTCATGTCATCCCTGCAGAGGGCAGCTCTGTATTTCCCTGGGACTTGAGCAATGTCAGTACCGCCAAGAAAGTGGTGGGAAAGCGGAATCACTGCTTAAGTGGCTTCTTGACAACTCACTGGCCTGGGCAGAGGTGCATATCCATAATTTATGGGGAAGTAATCAATCACTGGAAAGTGTGTCCTGCCCACTACAGTGAGCCGCTGGCCTCCTGCACCTCCACCCCCAGCACCAGAAGGTCCAGACCAAGGGCATTTGGAACAGACCTTCCGCCACTGGTTTGCAGACAGGAATTTTGTCTTTACCTTAGAGGCTCTAACTATTTTAAAAGCCAGACTTGGAAAAATAAGTTCATATGGAGAAAACAGGCGGACAGAGAGAGCCACGCTGTACCAGAGCTGTCTGAAAGAGTATTCCTCCAGCTACTCCTGCAGGTGACAGGGAAAGATGCCTGACTCGGGGCCTAGAAATCACATTTGGAGACTGAGTGCTGGCCATCAAACAGGAGACACAGAGCTGCGCTATGAGCAGCTGCTTAGCTCACCCCTCTGCAGAGGAGATGAAAGAGCGGGAGCCAGTCTGCAGGGCAAAGGAACAAGCGAGGGACAGATGCGACCAAGGGAGACAAAAGAAAGGAAAGCTGCTCCATGAAGGAGACAGAGGAAGTGAAAACCTACAATGGTGCTGTGCTAATTCCTGAGCAGTGCTGCTCTGTGGTCCAAATCTAATGTCCTTCTAACTTTTCAAACATTTCAAGAGCACTAAGAAATGTCAATCTCCCGTCCCATCTCCTGTAAGTTACAGAAACCACAAAATTCACAGTGCTGAGTCCCACGGCCTGAGCTCCCACCAACCTTTCCAACCACAGAAAGGCAGCTCTGGGGCCGTCACCTCCTGACTCCTGGGCAACATCAGCAAGTTCCTGGCCTTCCAGGGCACAGTCAATAGACGCCACAAGGAGACATGTGGTTCTCCTGGTCTCACAGATGCAAGGCCATAAGGACCCGTAGGGGCCCCAGTGAGAAGTAGGCCCCCAGGATTGTTTTGTTCAGGTGGGGTTCCCCTAGGAGAAAGAGCGCACACACACACACACACACACACACACACACACATACACACACACACACTCACACATACACACCAAGTACAGCCTATTCACAAAGACATCATTTATACCAAGATAGCAGTAGAATTTCCTCCCTTCTGTTTTCACATTTAAATTCTCATGAAACCTAAGTCTGCAAGTGTGAGCTGTTGCGTCCTATGAGTCAGGCTAGCGGAATTGCCCTGGATTACGGCCTTTGACACCGGAAATGATCTCACTTTCTGCCCAGATTTCCACCTTTGGTCTCACTGCTTAAGATGCTCATCTCCATCCACAAACAGCACCGTGTCATCAGGAACGGGCCTCTGCACTCACTTTCCTTCCTACTCTGCTCCGCTCTGCAGCTCTCCATAGTTAACGGTCTGGCTGAGCCTCCCCGGCCCCTGCCTCCCAGACATGGTCAGGCCCCACCGCCTCCCAGCACAGCTCCTCCGCAGCATGCACCGGTTGGCCCGTCTTCGTCTAAACTCCCTCGACCATTCCCAGCTACCTAAAGAGAAGCGATGGGGCTGTGTACAGTGGGAAAGAGGGAGGAGTGGGCCGGAAAGGAAAAGAAACCTGTACGTTGTGCTCACGAGAGCTTAATTCAGAGTTTTAGCCTAAGCACAGTCAGAAAGCACCAGAAGGTTCTAAACAGTGGGATGACATAGCCCGTATTGATCCACGCACTACATGGTTGCTCCAGCTACACTGCAGAAATAGGCTGAGTCGGAGAACAGCTCTGAAGCAACGGAAGGTGTTTGTTGTACAAGGATTGTTAGTGGCTTGTACAAGGATTGTTAGTGGCTTGTACTGGGGTACAGAGCAGTCGAGCGTAGTGGGGGTGCAGAAAACTCAATGGACTCCAGTGTCTGTCACAAAGATGCTGCTGCACAGTATTGACAGGTTAAATGTGGTGTCTGAGGGAAAGAGAACTAATTTTTGGCTTGACTAAGTAGTAAATTAAGCGGGGTCTATTGACACAAAGGATGCCGGAAGGAGACTGGAAGGGGGAGAACTCAGTGTGGTCCCAGTGAGTTAGATCTGAGGTGACTCTCAGATTACCAAGAGGAAATGCCATGAAAGCAATGGACTTGATAGCAGTCAGAGCTGGGGACACACACTGGACAGTTATTGGGCAGCAGCGTCGTCAGAGTCTAGGAGCTACTTAAGTACTAGGAAGGAAGGGTATTTGCAAGCGAGTAACCATGAAGTAGTGCAAAAGGAAGGACTTGGGAACGGCGACAGCACAGGGCGGAGAGTCACACTCAGGATGTGCAGCGACAGAAGTGTGAGGTCTGGAGAAGAAACGATGAGGTCAGAGTCCTGCAATGCGGACCGGACTCTGCCCGGCCCTGCTACGCTGATGGTGCCACTCTGTCCAAAACGTCTTTCCTCCTCCTAGACGCCTGCCCCCCTCTGAACACTGTCACACTTGTGACACCAGCGGAGTGTGTATGGGTTGGTCATTAAATGAGCACGTGAAGGGCTCCAGACCGTGCCAGGGCACTTGCTGGTGCTGGGCTCTCTGGGTTTCTGAGCCGGTCTCACGCTCTTTCCTTTGTTCCGACCTTCGGCTCCGGTCTCCGTGCAAGGTCACGCCCCTCCTCGCACGCTCCTCCCTGCTTTAGTCGGCCCTCTGGAACTGAGCCTCCGGGCTCGTGGCACCTCAGCCCACTCCAGAGAGGACTGGAAACACCTGCGACACCCCCGGGGCCCCCGCAGACCAGACGCACCCTCCTCCCGGGACCCGTGTCCACTCTGACGACCCCCACAATGCTTTCTGCTCTGGAGTCCATGTTCCCATCAGCTTTGTAAACATGTCCTTTCTGACGTGCTTTAATTGTTTGGAGAAATGTTATTGTGCCGCTTATTCCCTTTTTTATTTCTAACATCTTCTGTGGAATCTGATTTTAATCTTTTGTTGTTCTTTAAAAAAAAAAAAA